>PVJX010035819.1:0-17973 GCA_004027295.1 Dolichotis patagonum | reverse complement strand
CTCAGTATGAGTAGAAAAAATGCTATTTATTATTCTCTGCTCAGAACATAATATGGGTATTTAGGAACAAAAGAAAAATACCTTTTTAAAGTATGATATAGAAACACAGCAGAAAGCAGTCCAATGTGTCCTTACTGTGTTTTAGGTTAAACTGTATTATACTGAAGAATTGATGCAAAAGTATTTTAGGAGCTGCTAAGAATCTGATGGGGAGAATAATTCAATCTATTTGGTTCTCTATAGCATGAGAAATGTAGCTAATTGCAAGTAGTGTGAAGGAAATTTATTCCTAAGACCCTATCATGTGCACTAATGTTGTTGCATAACTGCTGACTGCTAACTTTGAGTGTCATAAAACATAATAGCAACATTACTACTGAAGCTTTAGAATCAAAAGGGAGTTTAGAAAGTATCTCATTTAATTCTCTCATTTTATAGGCAATAAAAAGAATGAGCATTTGAGACCTTTACAGCGTAACAGACAGTATTATAAATGCTTTAAATACGTAGCATCACTAATCTCACTGCCTCTGAACTAGGTTACTATTCTTGTTTACAGATAAGAATACACAGCAGCATAGAGTTTAAGCAGCCTGCCTACAATCACACAGCTAATGAGTGGTAGGGCCAGTCTGCTCTCCTACCGGCTGGTTTCTACCCCCGATACTTGGATATTTGGAGTAATGAGGGTAAAATGAGATCTGTCAAATGGGCTCTAACCAAACATAACTGTATCCCTGTGAGGGAGGAAGCTAGAACACAAACAACACGGGCAGGCAGAAGACAATGTGAAGACACAGCGAGAAGGTGACAGTCTGCCAGCCAGAGTGAAGCCTCAGAAGAAACCAAAGCTGACACTTTGACCTTGAACTTCCAGTCTCCAAAGAGTGAGGAAATGATGCTGGTTGCTTAACCCTTGCGGGCTGTGGTGTTGTGTTATGGCAGCCTGGTCTAATGCAGCATCATTGTCGGAGCCCAGCGGGTCCTGGAAATGTTAATTCTGGAGAAAACACTTGTCACTGAATGTCATCACCTGTTTGTTAAATATTTGCTTTTCACAGAACAATGAGCAAAAAAAAGTTGTTCAACTCAGCATATAATGCCCCCATTCACAGGTGAGTTCCACTGAAAGTTCTTGGTAAGGGGACTATTTCCTCAGGTTTGCTTATCCCTTCAACCACCAACTTTCTTAAATCTAAGGCAAATGTAGCAACACCAACTATTCTTCTGACTTTCCATTGATACCCAAGGCTTTAGGTTAGTAGAACCCATGGTAAATAGGGCAAGGAATTCTGCCTGAAGTGTTGGCACATGGCTTGGTCAGGAGGTAAGCTGCACTAGCTTGAAGTGGCTCATCTTGAGGAAATTTTTCTGTTCTTGGATACCTAAAGGATATATGGAGAGAAGAAAAGACAAATACACATTTAGAAAATGGGGCTTTGGAAAATAAGCTCTAGCAATTCTAAGAGGCATCCAAGAACTGCTCATGTCCTGTCATGGGCCTGCTAGAAGGAACCATGACAGGTGTTCTCGGGAATAAGATGTTTTGAAAGTTATCATCCTGTCTGGAACCTTCAGATTTTAGATGCTACTTGAATGCACATATTATTTGCCAGTTTCTTTGTTATCCATTTCAAGCCCTTAGACATCTTTCCCCAAACAAGGAAAACATTAAATCCTTTTGCATAAGATTTTTCTTTTTAGTGTTTTACAAAACATGAGTAAGAACAACACTTTCCTTTGGGATGAACGTTTTTATGAGCAAAGAAAGAGTCTGGACACTTTGAATATTTCTGTCTGTCATAAATATCAGTAGGTAAGGTTTTTAAAATGATAACACTAAAAACTCACCTCCAGACAATTCCTTAAGTACAGTTATACTGGAGCAAAGAGCTGGTTGTCAATTTTGATAGGATGTAAAAAAATTTAATGTCTTTAGACCCATAAAGCATCAAGAAGTGGAAAAAGTAATGATCCTCATTAAAAAAACCCACAATGCTGACATGTTTCAGAATTTCTAATTGCATCACATTGTGGATAGATCTTTGTATCTTTAAATTCGCAAAGTAGTTGAGAGTGGTGGGAGACTGGGCAGGAGGATCGCAAGCTTGAGGTCAATTGGGGCCACTTGGTGTGACCTTGTCTCCAAATTAAAAATAAAAAGGGTGGGAATGTAGCTCAGTGTGAAGTTGTTGGATTCTATCTTCATACTGGAAAAAAAAATCCCTAAATATTAACAAGAGGGCTGGGGATTTAGCTCAGTGGCATAAGTGCCTGCCTGGCAAGTGCAAGGTTGTACGTTTGACCCCTGGTACAAAAAAAAAAAAAAAAAAAACCCACAAAGAAACAGAATAATCTTAACAAGACAAATTCTGAGGTATTCCGGAACCTCCTTGGGTTTTACAGTTTTTGTTTTCTGTAGTAGATAATATATACTTCATATGCACAAATGTGATTCAGTACGTATTCAGGACCCTGCATCAGTGGGTAGAGGACTAAGAAGGGAATGTGTTCTTTATAGACAAATTAGTATAGTTACCAGCGTCCAAGAGCATGTAGTGCTATCCGTGAAGCAAAAGGTGATTTTCCATGTGTGTGCGTGCAGCAACCAGTGCAGTATTAAGCCAGTGCTGTTGGCAGCAGTCATAATGCTATGAACATAAAGCTTTCCTTGTTTAACGTCCCTGACAAATGCTTGATTGTCCGGAAGAAACCATCTGTCTGTATCTGAAATCCTATAGGATGCCATGCCTCTATTTTTCACAAAGAAACGTCTGCACTGGGGTGTAGGTGCTCCCAAATGCATTTTCTAAGCGCTGGTTTTCATGCAGATCATCTGCAGACAGGTTCCCCTCAATGATCGGCGCAGCACTGGATGCCTAAGCCTATCTGCCTGCTTGCGGAGGGGAGGGTGAGCTGTGAACTCCAACAGAGGACTGAAGTGGGAAACTGAGCATGCGCAGAGTCTGCCTTCTGCCTCAGACTCAGTACCGCTGTGGAAGGCGGAGTGGTTTAACATGCAGAAAATGATGTGAAACTTAAAGAGAAAAGTCAAGTAGGTGGCAAAAATGGGGATTTCAGGGGAATATGAACTCTCTATTGCAGATGACCAGGTCATCTGCCCAAAGGCAGCTCTGTTATTAGGGAACATTATGGCGCCCGACTGTCTGGGCCTGCTGAGAAGTGGGCAGGCGTTCTCGGTTCCTTTGTACACAGCTGGGAAGCCGAACGCCCAGCTGACAGGACCTTCACTTAAGCTGGCACTCAGGGAAATCTGAACTGACCAGGAGACCCAGGCCTGCAAGTCCCGTGTGCTCCACCTTCTTAGAGCATTTCCCGGGACGCTGCAGGCCCAGGCCAGTGCTGGCAGAGGGCACAGCCTGGCCGCGAGCACAGCGCCAACCCCGTCAGCGCATACAAATCCTCCCCGCGTGAATACAGCTGGCAGAGAATGGATCTTGTGAAAGTCACGACGCTCTGAGTTTCAGTCAGGTTTTTACCCTGCCCGGAAGGGCCAGGAAGGATCCCAGGAGGTTACTTCCGGGACAGTCACAGCACAGCCCTGGATCTGGCGCTACAGAGGAGAAATTTGCATCCATGTTACCAAGTTCAGAGTCCTCAACTGCAGGCCACAACACTCAGAACTGCAGCTGCACTGGAACTCACACTCAGGGCTCAGCTTCCTGGGAAAATAAAAAACAGATTGTAAAAGACAGAAGAGTGATCACAGCCTGAGCGTCAGTTAGGGGTGTGCCATGCAAACCAACTGATTAGGGGCGAGCAGCAGCTGCTTGGTTCTATGGTTTGCACTTCTCCTATCTTCCACCCTGGGCCAAACAGATGCTGGGGGCTGACAAGACTCAGCCATGGCTGGCCAGAAAGGTGCTTGGAGGTTCTGGAAGTTGGGTTGCAGTCCTAGATCTCCCAGAGTGATGCTGGCTGACCCCAGAACCTCTTGAGGACTTCAGCCACCCCGATGGAACATGGTGCAAGAATTTCCAAACTACCATGTGGTTTCTAAGGTGTTATTTTAAAATTTGAATTCTTCAGGAGACAGGGATTATCAAAATAAAAATCCTTGTAAATTAAGATGTTAATAGTAATTAAGTTTTATAGGCTTACAGGGAATAACGACCTTTTTTGTTGTCAAAACCTGGGGTTAGGCTTATAGAGTTTAGAAAGCAAAGTGCACAACAGCGTTTAAATGAAGATTGCTTTGTGAAATGCATGCATGGGACAAAGATTAGAAAGAAAGTAGCCATGTGAGTAGAAGAAATATAGGTGTGGTTTTTTAAATATAAGTTGTTCAAACTTTTTATTTACTGCATCCATTATTTTTTTCAACAAGTAAAAGCAGACTTCCAAACTGCTTTTATCTTTAAATTTACTTTATGGAGGTAGTCACACTGCCTTTAGAGAAACTTTATTGAACTGCACTTACTACATTATCTAGAAAATAATGCATTTATATGCCTGTAGATTTACCCCCCCCTTCACAAAATAAAATATATAGATGTCTGGTTGTGTCTTTCCCCATAAATAAAAAAGCTCAGGCAGTAAATATAGAAAGTGGCATGTTACATTACCATAACACACCAGCAACCTAAGGTGAGGACAAAGTGCTATTTATCAACCTACTGAAAGCTCTGATTCTGTGGATTTTCACGTCTCCAGTGTTGCTGGAGTTTACATAATTCTAAAATTTGATTCTTTATCTTAGAGCTTCATCTTTGGAAAGCTTTTTAGTAAAACCTGAAGGTAGGATATTGAAAGTAAGAGGCTGATGGGAGCAAAGATAAACAGGTGAAGCTTGTGGAGGGCACGCAGCAGGAAGCGGGAAGTGTTCGGATGCAAAGGGCGTCTGAGTCATGATACTCTTGGTTTCTGCATCCAGGTGATGTTTGCAGCCCTGGTAGCGGCACATGGTGTCTGTTTATATTATTCCAAAAATGCCGCCCCACGCTGGGGTTGCCTTTGTTTAACTTTCAAAAGGAAATTTAGTAGGAAATAAGAAGTCTGGATGGCAATGTGTACATTAAGTATATTCTTTTTTTTTTTTCATCTTTTGTAAATACACATCTCACTCTGTTTTTATCTCTGTCTGTATTTTTCGGCTTTCCCATCACTGAACAAAATACTTGATACCCATAGTTTAAAGGAACAGTTTAATTTGGCTCAGAGTTTCAAGGGGATTCAGTTCCTGGTTGGCTGGTTCCAAGGCAGAAACGTCATTGTGGAAGGAGCACAGCAGGACGAAGATGCTTAGTTTGTGATGACCAGGAAGAAGAACAGAAGAATAGTGTCAGAGAGGAAGGGGTGAGGGACAAGATGTAGTTCCCAAGGCCACACCTAAATGACCCACCCAAATTCCCGGAAGTATGTTCCACCAATATTCTGGGCAGCTTCCAAACCAATCAAGTTGAAACAATCACGCTTAATGGTCTTGCTCTCTTTAACATGCATGCATATATTTATTATTAGGTACTTGCCATCCGGAGGACAAAATACTCAAAACCAACACCTTAAAGGAGGACAGGGTTATTTGGCTCATGTTTTAAGAGGGCACAGTCTGTGGTTGGCTGACTCCAAGGTAGAAATATCACTGTGCAAGGCCCTAGTGGAAGAGGAAAACTGCTCAGTCCATGGCAGTCAGGAAGCAGAGAAAGCTGAAAGGACTAGAGACAAGAATACACCTTCCCAGGCCATGCCTACATTGATGCACCTCTCCCAACCAGTCTTTGCCAACTAACAGCACTTTCAGCTATGAACATGTCAGTGGATTAATCCACTCATGAGGACAGTGCCCCACTCATGAGTATATTCAGTCACCTTACAGAAGCCCCACTCTGATCATATGAGAGTTTGGGGGGACATTTTAGATCTAAACTATAGCAAGTACCATCTTGGTAGAAATCAGTCATAGTTTCTTAGCAGTAAAGTCATGCAGAGAATTGTTAAGCATAAAGAATACAGAGTCCCTTCCTTCTTTTCTTTGTTTCTTCTTCCTTTTCTTCTGTCCTTCCTCCTTCCCTTCAATTTTTTTTTGTTTGTTTGTTTTTTGTTTTTGGTACCAGGGATCGAACTCATGACCTTGAGCTTGCCAGGCAGGCACTTAAGCCACTGAGCTAAATCCCCGGCCCCCTTCAAAAATTTTCAAATCATAGCCTGGGCTCCTATTAGTGGGAGGACAGAAAAGTACCACTAACATTTACGGAAACCCATCCTCCCCTAGGCTCTGTGGTGGGAACTTCAAAGGTCTTATCTCTACTCCTCACACTGTCTGAGATAGGCATTGTTCTCCTCATTCCACATGCAGTGCCTTGTCCAAGGTCTAGATATGGAGGTCAAGCTACACCTGAAACAAACAGCATAGTAGGGATTCGATTTTCTACAGTTTATGAGAAAACAAGTAGCTTTCTTTATTTTTGTTTGTTTCTTTCTTTTTTGATACAGGGGACCAAACTCATGACCTCACACTTACCAGGCAAGTGCTTCCTTAAATCACTGAGCTAAATCCCCAGCTGCTTTATTTATTTTTTAAAAAAAGATTCTTGGTGGGGATTTAGCTCAGTGGCACAGTGCCTGCCTGGCAGTTACAAGGTCATGAGTTTGATTCCCGGTACCTAAATAAATAAATAAATAAATAGGAAAAGAGATTCTTATTCTAAGGCACCATTCAGCTGATAGTGGAAGGAAAATATGTATTTGTCAACTAAAGGGAGTGTGAAAGAGAATGAGCTAAACTGGAAAACATTCCTTGAAATCAGAAGGGACAAATGCATAAGCATTTTAAAGTGAGCTACATTTTTCACATTTGAATTCCTGTAACAGAATTCTGGCTTGGCATGTAGGATGTCCTGGGTGGGGACTGTGGGCAGGGGTTCCTCAGGGAAGGAGTCCCTGCTGCCCCCCAAAGCTAGGTTGCCTCCCTTGCCTTGCTACCCATATCAGAGGCTCCTAAGTCACCCCATACTTCTCATTTGCAAACCCCATCACCCTTCTAATTGCTTCTTTCCCACCAATTTTCCTGACTAGTTCAGAGTCTCTAGGGGTGCCCAGCCTACCTCGCTCCTTCACCCCTGAACACGTGGCATAAGGGTTTGCAACAGGGTGGAAAGATAATGGGCCATCTCCTCATTATCTTTCCACCCTGGACACCCAAACTTTCGCTTATACTCCCATCCTCCACCTCATTAGAGCTGGTTCTTGGCCTCTTCCTCAGAGTCCTTTTAGATGAGGAATTCTACCTCATCTAAAAGGACTCATACCTAGAGAATGGCCTAGAACTGGTGATATAGGGCTAGAGGAAGGTCATGAGACACGACCCTCGGGGAGGGCTTCAGTTTAGGGAGCATGCAGCAGATGTCCGGACAGTGAGTTTCCTGGAGGAGACGCCACCACCGGTGTGAGGGCGGCAGCGGCAGACCACACATATGCTTTACCTCATATTCTTGTAAGGTCACCTCTGTGACCTTTAAGGGCACAGAAACTTTCTTTGCATTACTGAGAAACTTCCAGCTATTTGAACTTCTTAAAAAGAGATAATCCCAGGATTTTTAGGAATGACTTTAACCGATAGAATTTGGATATCCTGAGAAATAAGCTGGCCTCCTCAGGTTCTTTTCTTCCTGTCAACAGCAGTTTCTGGATCCATGCAGCATGCCTAACTCATTCCTGGTGACATATTTAAAGTTCAGATTATTAAGTAAAAGTGCAGGGCAAGTACATTCGTGTTTGTATAGCAGTGCCTGTAGGGTACAGGTCAACGAAATCAGACAATCCAGATAAAACAGATAAACAATCCAAAGAAGTTTTGCTGTATTGGAAAAAAATAATCTTGCTTACAACTAGACTGACACTACCTCCATCACCTTCTGCAGCATTGGGGATTGAACCCACAGCCTTCACATAAACTACAACCCCCAGCCCCCCTATAAATTTTTATTATTGTCTTAAATTTTGAGATGGAAACTTGGTATGTCACTAAGTTGCCCAGGCTGGCCTCCAACTTGTGCTCCTCCTGCCTTGGCCTCCCAGATTGCATGGTCTATCATGCGCAGTGCAATACCCCATTCTGAAGTTAAAGTTCAGGGGTAGCAGATAGTAGAGAGAGCTGAGAGAATCTCTGTGAAGTGGTGGATATTACTGGGCATGAATCTGACCCCCTTTTGTTTTTCTCCATTCTTTTAGTTTAAGAATACAAGGATGATTCTGAGAGATTCTGACAGTATCTCAATTACAGAAAGAGAAAAGTCCAAAAGGGGAATGTATATTCAGTAGACAGGAACTCCATTAAAAAAACTGACAATTACTTAGAAGTCAGGAAGTCAATTTTCTAATCAATACCTTGGTTGAGCAGGATAACATGATGTGGTTTCAAAGTAGGAAGCATTATCAAGGCTTGGTCACTTTGCATTAGTTAGTTGTCCTGGTCAATGCCGGGATGATCGAGAAAGGGGGACCAGAGAGCCAAGAGCTGCAACCCGACCTGAACCTGTACACCAGGGCCACAGCTTACGGTACAGGACCAACCTGAAAATCGAGTTTGAGCCGCTTTTATATTCACATTTGCTTGGTTTTAACCTAATTGCCATAGAACATCTCCGTCTGAACCCAACCCCCACCCCTAGAATTAACAGCCTAACTATAAACACCAGTACACAGAATTGGGGCCCTTCCCCCCCCAGATGCTCGGTGGCATTTCAAAACACAATCTGCATGTTATTAAAGAGGAAGGGGGAAACAAAAGGAGATTTAAAGTTAGTTACATGAAACGGATTTTCATCATCCCTGTTTTACTCAGTATGTGAGAAAGTCAATGTCATCCACAGATGTACCTCATAGAATGATTTTGGCGTAATCAGCTGAAGGGGCAGGCATATATTTCATTTGCAGTCATATTAGCCATGGTCTGCAGTGCTGTTATTCTGATGAAGGGCTCAGTACGGTGGCCGCTAACAGGAAGTGACACAGACTGTGGGAGTGGAATCATGAAGGAACCAAATTTGTTTTTTCAATATTTGGCACAAGCCTTTCCCCATTCGTTTTAAATTACTAAAAAAGAGTAAACATTTTGGTAAGTGTTTCAGAGAGATTTATAGGTGACCCTAAATGCAATCTACTTGGTGACTGACTCAATTTTAATTCCTTTGGCTCTTGGTTGCAGAAAGGGCAACACCGTTACCACTTGCCTGGTCAGAGGTTACACTTCCTGCCCTCCATCAACCCAGCTAGGACATGTGAGTGTTTTTGGGTACCGGTCAGGTCACCGGCTGAGGGGCATCACTCACACTAAGCATCTGATTGAACGTCTTCTGTAATGAATACCGTCATCAGGTATGCAGTTGGCCAGGCTGTAGCCCTCCCTTTTGTACATTAGGTGCCAAGTAGAGAAGACCTAAGTAGGGAAAGGTAACCAGGACCTAGAAAGCCATGCTTCGTTATATTGTGTTTTAAATTCTACTCATGCTTTAATTACTCCCATCCTGGGAGCTTGGAAACGCAGAGCCCTGGCCTAGGGTTGTTTTTCCTGAGACATTCGAATGTGCACAGCTTTGATCACTGGGTTCAACACAGGCGCCTGTGGCCGTGCCGTAGGTGCTTTATCCCTGAGCTCTCTGCCAGCACAGAAGCCCTGCTGCATGCTCTCAAGAGCCAGGCACAGACCTAAGGTCTTTTTTCCTTTTACAGGTGAGGACACTGAAGCACAGAGGGATAACTTGTTCACTAGGAAGTGGCAGCACCAGGCTTTGGACCCAGACAGTCCAGAATCCGTGCACTTGACCATGACCCCAGATCAAAAAGATTGAACTGGAGCAGACTTGTGAAATCCTTCAAAGATGTTATGAAGTCTCCAAAGCCCTCTTTCTGCATTTTCCTTGAAGATATCCTCTCCTGGCTCTCAGGTGCTAGACCATATTCACCCAACTTGAAGCAGAGATCTGCCATTTTAATTTACTTCTTCACTCAGGATGAGACTGGTACAGCGTCTCGCATAGATGTGCACTTGTTAACCTGGCCAATCCATCCTCGAATCCCCTGACTGGAGTGAATGGTTCAGAGAGGTATCCATAGCTCAAGCTAATCCAGTAAAGGTTGTCATAGTTTTTGTTTGTTTTTGCAGCTAAGAGACGAGTCTTGCTTTTTTATCTGGACTCAAACCTGGGAGACCGGAAGGCAGGAGCTGCTTCATCATTGCAGACCACATGGAACCGGAGAAGGACAGCAGAGCTCAACCAAGAGCCAGATTGGAGATGGGTCTGGGGACATCCGTAAGTTCTAGTCCAGTTGGGTCAGAAGATGACCCTGAACCTCTCATCATTGTGACCTCCCCCAGTTCTCTTTTTGCGCAAGTAGTTTGAATCAGGTTTTCAGATACTTGCTCAGAGATGCTCTATGTTAGAAAGTGAAAAGGTCCAGTGGCAGAGAGAAGTCATTGTGACCTTTCAGGGAAGCAGGGGTGATGTGGTGTGGGCGCAGTGGGAGAGGAAGGCAACTGGGAAGCCACTGAATGTTGGAAAACTGCAATATTGACATTACTTTCCTCATTCAGTGGCACCAGTGATCCTGCATTATCTTCAGTTCCCTGATAAAGCTCAGGTGACGCATTCACTCTGGGTGGTCTGGCATTCACACGTGCTCCCATCTGGCTCTGAATCACAGGTGACTATCTGTCCCTCAGGGCTGCTCTGGAGGACACTGGGTACACAAGAGGACACAAGAGAGTGAAGCAGTCTAAGCCCTCCACACATGGTGAGCCCTGTCCTCCCTCTAAGACCGCTCATGACATCTCATGTGCTGAGTCCTAGGTGAGGGGTGTGGCTGTCACTTGCAACTCCTGGAGATGAGTCTGTGATTAGGGTAGACAGGGTTTGGCTTAACACTTCGGTGGTGGAGATGGAGAGGAAGGAAATGAATGTGAAAGTGGGATGCGTTCCAAGTAGTGATGTTTTTCGGTGGCCATAAGAGGACTCGTAAAAATCTGTGGATTCAACACAACTCTTAGACTTTTGTTTTTGGCCTAGAAAAAGCCTGAAATGCCTCCATTGCCTTGGTAATGAATAAGCAAGCACTGTGGTAATTTAGAGAGGAAAGAGGAAAATTTATTTATTTTTCACATTTAATGTCAAGGGAAATATTTGTTTAGCAACATTTTAAATGTTGTTTTGTGAGCACAGTTCTGTACTAGGTGCTTTGAATATTAAATAAGAGACAGGGAACTTCATTGAGGAAGCCCAAATTCAAACAACCATGGAAGAGTTTAATGGAAACCTGTGAACAAATGAAGAAAAGATGCAAGTATGGACATTATGGATATGTTCAAAACTCATCACAGATAACAGAAGTGATAGCAAATTACCTGGGGCTTTTTGAATCTTTTGAATTTTGGGCTATGATTCTAAGAGTTAATCTGTTCAGTAGAAGTGGGCAGGAAAATATCTTTTGTGGGAGCAAACTGAGACTTTTTTTTTTTTCTGCTGAACAAGAAGTAATGTACAGCTGGGTCTCTGAAATAAGGAATGGTGGAGCCTGGGGTCTAATTTCCACCAGGTGGATCCAAGGAGCAGAAAGTTGAGGTTGTTGGAAAAGCCCTAGAAAAAGATTGCTAGGGGGGCTTTTCCTGGGAAAGCAACTGGCAAACCATAGAATGTGTCTCTAAAGAAATGGAGATGGTGTTTCTGGCTATCAGCTGTCCTAGGAGAACCATCGTGAGGTGGGTGAGGCCAGGTCTTAAACATCTTCCCTTGGGATCTGGCACTCTGGGGACATTGGTACATATTGAATGAATAAATAAGTGATTGAATGAATGAATGAACAGGGCTGACTAAACCTGAGGATGTTTCATAAGCAGGAGCAAGGTAGTATGTATTGATCAAGGTTTGGAAGTTACACAGAGTCCAAGAAGATTCAGAATGGAGGCGAGCCATTTTTCTTGACAACAGTGAACAACTCATTAACTCGATGGGAATTGTGGTTTCTTTTGTGGTGGCACAAGGGGAAGTGAGGCTGGAGAGTGCGTGCCTGGTTACACCTGTCTGCAGCTTCCCACCAATCAATATTCCTATTCTTAATGCTCCCTGGCTTCCCTTCGATAGCACAGGGCTCACTGGCAGCTGAACTCCAGGTGCTTTGGTAGGAAAGTTATGGAGCATGGAATATCTGTGTGTGTGTGTGTGTGTGTCCCCATGTGTGTTTAACTCTGCTCCATCCTGCTCATAATCTTCAGCAGACTTGCCTTCTCTTCTTAAAGCAACATTTGTCTTTAAACATTTTTGAATATATCTGAACAAATCAATTAAAAGTTATCTTGTGACTTCTGAGAGATTTGTGACTTCGTAGGAAGTTAACTCTCTTCCTATATACATCCTAAGTCAACAGAATCTCCTTTGATCTTTTTTTCTTTCTCCCAATGCAGGAAATTGATCTGGTAGATGGACCCCCTCCTCCCATGAATTCCCACAGCTATGGGGTCCTGATCCCCTCCCCCACCCCAGGCTGATGTTTTGTGTGCAGGGACTCCAAGCTGCTCTGCTGGTCCCAGGGAATGGAATTCCTTTCTCAAGTCAGAGCCTCCAAATTTACGTCTTTCTTCTTGCATTACTTCACAGATAATCCAAGTTAATTCCTTCAGGGTTCATGTGCATTTAGCTCTTGCCTCTTTCTTAGGTTGCTCTTCCCCAGTTGAATACCCAAGGCAAATTCTATAAGATCATTCCATCACAGAGCCTTATTTTCCTGCATAAAGAAAGAATTGCATTAAATTTGCATTTGTGTTTCTTTAAGTGAGGCTCAATGCATATGTATTTGTATTTTTCTGGTGCTTTCCCCCACCCCCACCCCCACAAATCCTTTTTAATTGAGGTCTTCAAAATGAACCCTTGCCTTCTGTTTTGTTTAGCTTACTTTGGGGAAAGAGCTGTCAGACATTTAAGAGGAAGGGTGCTTAGATAAGAGAGGAATACTCCAGTGAAAATATCAGGTTTCCTATCTCTCCCCTCTCTTGGGAAATGGCACAATTTGACACAGGAGCATCTTGAGGTGCAGCCAAGAGACAGCTTCTTGTGGAAATCAGTTGGTCAGGCCCTTAATTTCTGTGACATTTGTTTTCCCAAACCAATGGTAATCCTTTTGAAAGTGGCTAGGGAGTCTCCTTTCCTTTTCCTTTTTCCCAGCACTGATCTAACTCCCCCACTAGGTCTTGCGTATTGGGAAGGAGCCCATTGTCCCATGGGATGCAGACGCCTGGGGTGAGGTAGCTACTCATTGCTGTGGTGTTGGCTCTGCTTGGTGAAATTAATATCTTAAAATTAAAGCATTTCAAGAATGAATTACACCACTAAGTGGAGTGTGTTTTTATAGTTCCATATTTAGCACATTTTGGGCTATAAATTTTAGAAACCTCAATTCAAAGTAATATTTTAAAAAGTAGGGATGGTCCTAAACTTTTTCAATTTACCCTTTTTTTTAAACTAAAATTATTAGTAGCACCCTTTTCCTCTCCAAAGTGTCAAGGTTTGAATGATAAATTATATGGTCATCTGTATTAATGCTTGATGGTGGGTATAACAATTTACCACATATTTAGTGACTTAAAACAATACAAATATATCATCCTCTGCTTCTGTAGATTAGAAGCCCAATATGGGTGTCACTTGTCTAAAATCAAGGTGGCAATGAGGCTGTATTCTTTCTGGATGCTCTAGGGGACAATGCTTCTTTTTGTTTTTTGTGACTTTTTGAGATACAGTTTACTGAGATATAATTTGTATATTATACAGTTCACCCACTTGCAGTATACAGCCCAGTGATTTTTTTAGTATGTTCTCAGAGTTGGGCAACCATTTCCATCATCAGTTTTGGAGTATTTTCATCACCTAAGAAAGAAATTCAATAATCATCCTAATTTCCCTCTTTTCCCACCCACTTTAACTCTACCACCCATTTTCACATTTTCTTCTCCCATTCATTCATTGATGGATTCTTGGACTGAGCCTAAGTCTGGGCTATGGCAAACTGTGCTGTAATGACCATGGTTGTGCAGTAATTTCTTTGGCAGGCTTATTTCACTTCTTATGGATAAATACCCTGAAGTGAGGTTACTGGATCATGTGGTTGTTTGTTTTTAAACAGACTTTATTTTTCAAAATAGTTGTAGGATCACAGTGAAACTGAACAAAACGCAGAGTTTTCTTATGTATTAACAACTGTCCTTACACATACCTCTCCCATTATCTTCAACTTTTCCAGTTTCTAGAGGCTACCTACACTCCTTGGCTTATGGCCCCTTTTCCAACAATGGTCAGCTAAGTCTTCCTCACACTGCCATGTCTCTGATCTGTGTTCTGATTTCCTCTCATATCTTTAAGAGTCCTTATAGTTAGGACCAGCTCGCTCAGATAACCCAGGATGGTGCTCCTACTTTGAAGTTATCAGCTGAGTTGTAACCTCAATCCCATCTGCAATCTTTTTTTTTGTTTAGAGAAAAAAGCAAAACAGAAAAAGAGGTAGAAATAATACAGAATTGTGAAAAAAACCAGAAATCACTAGTTGATAAATTACATATTGTTATTTTAGAAGTAGTTGCTCAAGCCACAAAATCAAAGCATAAAAAATGGACAATCAAACAATGACAGTACAAGCCATTCTGTTTGATGAACTAACAAAAGCCGAGTAGTATGGTTATCTAACTGGCAGGAGGAACTGCTCTGTATTGTCTTGTCTTTTTTTTTTTTTTTTTGTACCAGAGATTGAACTCACAACCTCACACTTGCCAGGCAAGTACTTATACCACTGAGATAAATCCCCAGCCCAAAGTATGGATATCTATCTTGCACACTTAAACATACATACAGTTATATCCTTTAGAGCACTTTTTCCCCTTTTATTATCTCAATATCTATATTATACATTTTGGATCTTATTACTCTTTCAGTTTTTTATTATTATTTTTATACTAGAGAGACAATATGATATTTATAAATGTGAGTCTGATTTATTTCACTTATGAGAATAGTCTCATGTTGTCTCCGTTTACCTATAAAAGCCTCAAGAGCATCCTTTTTATGGTCAAGTAATATTCCATTGTACAAAAATACCATATCTCTTTCATCCATTCTGTGGGTATCAACAACTGGGGTCTTGTCTTATTTAAAAAGTTTTTACACTTCAAAATAAATCACCAATAAAATGAAACAAAAACCCACAGAATGGGAAAGAATTTTAGCCATAAGTTCCTCAGACAAAGGACTTATATCCAGAACATATAAAGAATGGAAAAACATCAAGCCTCCGAAATTCAAAGACCCTCTTCAAAAATGAGCGTCTGAAATGAACACACATTTTGCAGATGAACATATACAAATGGCAAATAAATACATGAAGAAATGTTTACCATCACTGGTCATTTGAGAAATGCAAATTAAAACAGCATTGAGATTTCATCTCACTACGGAAAGAATGACTGCCATCACTCAAATAACATAACAAATGTTATGTGGAGGCTGTGGAGAAAAAGTAACACTTCTCCACTGTTGGTGGGAGTGTAGACTGGTGTAGCCACTGTGGAAATCAATATGAAGAATCCTTAAAAAACTAGGATTGGAAGTTCCATTCAGTCCAGCTATTCTGCTCCTGGGTATTTTCCCAGAAAAATTGAAAAGGTCCTGTCTCAGCAATACATGTGCATCCATGTTTATAGCAACACAATTTGTAATATCTAAATCTTGGAAACAATCCATCTGCAATCTTAATTCTTTTTCATACTGTAACTAAGTAGAGCCACAGTACACAAAAACCAGGTCTGAGGCTGACATTTTGTGTGTGTGTGTGTGGGGCATTATTAGGTCCACAACCTCATTCTACTCATAAAAGGCTTTATTGTCATGTATATCAAGAAGTCTAGAAGCAGGGTGGCTCCAGGGGGGTGAGGCTACCTCCAGTACGCAATTCTGTCTTTTGGTTTTGAAGAGAGTCATTACATTCTCAGGTACTGTGTGGACAGTCACATTCTAGGAGGAGTGAAGAAGGCTGTTTCTTCTCAGGTATCTCTTTAAAAGCAGTGGTGTTTCCCCAAAAGCTCACAAAAAAAGAATCTCACACCTCATAGGCCGGTATTGTGAAACATCTTGGTTTATCCTCTGCTCTGTGTGGCTGAGGAGGGAGCGAGAGGCAGAGCCCAGGTGGTTTTGGCCAGCAGGACTGGCTCGGAGGCAGGCCACACTCAGCTCCTGATGCCTTCGTAGGATAAACACATCCAGCCAGGGACTTTGAATCTTTAGGGCACTCTTCCAGTATTTTCTAGTTTCTATTCATGAAATTATTTGGAAGCATGAAATAGGTTATAATTTTGTGTAGAGTGGCTGCCCCAGAGATCCTGAGGCACTGCAGCTGGTTTTCATTTCCCAGATGAAAGAAGTAGACGTTATTGAACAAAATGACACCCAAGGTGGTGGGGGATGGAGCACACCCTTCAAATGTCCAGTTGTTACTTGTGCCTGAGCCTCACTGTTACTGCTTTGACATCTTTGTCCTATTTTATGACCCTACTTAGTGTGTGGATGCATGTATAACACTGAACTACAAAGCAGAACTTGTTAACATATTTTATATTTTATAATAATTTCACAAATTTTCTATAGTTCTATAGTAGCTGGTACTCTTATCATATCTCTGTGAGCTTAAATAGCTCCAGCCACAGAGTACAGAATAGCATATTTTGGTCAACAAATGAGCCTTAAGGTCTCATTACTAGTGTGAAAATAGGAGTGTGTGTAAACACAAGAGGTCACAGTCTGCAACAATTAAGCAAAATGACATGCTAAGCAAGGGTAACTACTCATACTAACACAGAACAGCTCCTCATCCCTTGAGGAAGTAGGCCGTTGCCACTGAGATGATTAGAATGAAGCAGGTAAAATCATGACTTTTCTCAGACTTTTCTTGGGAAAAACTTGTTTAAAATAGGAACATGCTATTCATTTATTATTCCAAATTATATTCTTCATGGGAACTCACTCCTTCAAGTGTTTATTGAGTGCCTACTATGTGGTGGTTACCATTTCAGGTTCTTGGGACATAGATCATTGGGACAAAGATCCCCGTCCTTATGGAACTCATAGTCATATAGAAGATAGACAATACACATTAAACTAAGGAATCCGAAAATTACATATGTTTGAAAGTGACAAGTATTGTGGAAAAGAAAGGCAAAGCAGGTAAAAGGGGATTGGAGGTGTGAGGAGAAGGACAACAGAGGAGGGTTAGTGTTTAATAAGGTGGTCAGAGTAGGGATTATTGACCAGGTGATGTTTCAGCAAGAAAATTGAAAGTAAGGGAGTGAGTCATGCACACAGAAGAAATGTGAATTCGATTATGACTCCCTGACATCCTTGCTCATCCTTAAAGCCTTTCATAGTCTTCTCATACCTCTTACAGAGAAGTCTAAACTTTGAACTAAACCTAGTATGGAAGAGCATGTTTTTCCTCTCATACAAACCCTTTTTCTCCATTTAACCACCCCTTACAGTGCTCCAGCCATCTGGTCAACCTTCTCTTGAGGCCTTCTTCCCTGAAAGCTTATCTATGGCTGGTCCTTTGACTGGGTCTCACCCTTCAGGGCTGCTATCTTCTCAAAGAGTCTTCCTGAATGGACAGCTCAGTTACTCTATCATATTGCTCTATAGATTCCCTTCATAGCTCTTTTTGTCAAAAAACTGACATATTCTTGGTTATACGTTTGTTTCATTATGTTAAGAGAACCTTATAATTGAAAAGGATCTTACCTACCTTACTCCTTACTTTGTCTTTAAAATTTACCACATAAGTACAAGTGCATTTGATAGACTAACAACAACATGTCTAGAGTATAAGCACTTGAAGGCCTATTGGTTTGTGGCAACTTAAAGTTTATAGGGTGCTCGCCAACCCACCAACCCTACAACTAAACACACAAACACACTCACCATACACCCCCCC
>PVJX010035818.1:0-17973 GCA_004027295.1 Dolichotis patagonum | reverse complement strand
TTTCAGAAGTACCTGAGATAGACAAAATATGAAAAGAAACTTTTTTTGGCTGATAGTTTTGGGGTTTTAGTCTATGAGTTGGCCTCGTTGCTTTGGCCTCTGGCAGCACATGATGGGGTGAGCACAGAATAGAGCAAGACTGGGTACCTCATAGCCAGGAAGCAAAAACAGGAGAGAGCCTGGAGCCGGATCATTTCTCTGGGGACACACCCTCAAGGATCTAAAGACCTCTCAGCAGATCCTACTTTTAAAGTTTCTACCACATCTCAATAGCACACTGATCATATAAAACCTTTAACTTATAGATCTTTGAGGGGACATTTAAAATCTAAACTACAGCAAAAAAGTTAGTAGATTTTTAAACTAATAATGAACATTCAGTGAATCAGATAAACAAATTTATTCACAATAGCTACATTTTGGAAAACCTAGTAATGAATTTAATCAAGGAACCAATGATCTTTACAATGAAAACTACAAGGTACTGAAGAAAGAAATTGAAGAGGTTACCAAAAAATGGAGAAACATTCCATGCTCATAACTGAAGTACTTAACATAGTTAAAATGTCTATACTGCCCAAGGGTTCTACAGATTCAATATGATCTCCTCAAATAACAATGGTGTTCTTCATGGAACTAGACAATCTTAAAATTCATAGAGAATCACATAATATCCTAAGTAGCCAAAACCTTCTTGAACAGAGTAACAAAGCTTAACAGATCACAATACCTGAATTTAAAACATACTGTAAACTTATATAGGACATACAGCAATGCACTGGCTTAAAAACTGGCATTTAAGTCAACAGAATAGTATGATAACCCAGTATCAGTAATAAAAAGTATTAGATGATTCCATGTATCTACATCTAATTGATTTTTGATAAATATGTCAAAATTATACACTGGAGAAAAGCTAATCTCTTTAATAAATGATACTGGGAAAATTAGATATTCAAATCCAGAAGAATGAAATTATCTTTTTTTCTCTTTCTATATACAAAACTCAATACACTATGAATCAAAGATCTAGATGTAAGAATTTAAATTATAAAACAACCAAGAGAAAACATATGGGAAATACTACATCAAATCAGTTAGGAAATGATTTTTTTTGGCTAACTCTAAAAGCACAGGCATTGAAATTAAAATGTATAAATACTATATCAAACTAAGATATTTCTGCAGAGCAAAGAAAACAGTCAAGGAGACATGAGACTCTGAAGAATGGAAGGAAATATTTGCAAACTATTCTTCTAACTAAAGATTAATATCCAGAATATATAACGAATTTAACAGCAAAAGGTAAAACTCTAATAAAAATGGAAAAATTATCTGAATAGTCATATATTGAGGGAAGATATATAAATAGCCAACAAGTCTATGAAAAAATGACTCAACATCATTGTCATCAAGGATATCAAATTACCATGAGATACCATCTTGCCCTAGCTAGAATAGTTATTAAAGCCAAAAAATTACAAGTTATTAAGGATGGTAACTGACAGGTCTTGGTTGAAATATAAATTATTCTAGTTATTATGAAAAACAATATGGTGATTTCTCAAGTGACTAAAATAGAATAATCATACGATCCTGGTCCCCCACTGCTGGGTATATATCCAAAAAAAATGAAATTGGTGCATCAAGAAATACTGCATTTGTGTATTTACCATAGCACTATTAACTATAGACAATATATGGAATCAACCAACATGTTTATCAGTGGTTGAATAAAGAAAATAAAATATTATTCAGGCGTAAAAAGTAATGCAATCTCTTAATTTGCAGCAACATCATTGGAATGATGACATTATGTTCAGTAAAATAAAGCAGACACAAAAAAATACTACATATTCCCACACATAGATGGAAAATAAAAAATTGATTTCCCAGAGGTGAGAGAAAAATCCTCATCACTAGAGGTAGGAGGGGCAGTGAGTAGGTGAAATAGAATGGAATCAGTTAACAACTACCAAAATACACTAAAAAGGATTACATTCTAGTAGTCTACAACACAACAGGCTAACTATAGTTTACAATAACCTATTATATTATTTTATAAAATCTAAGAAGAGAGAATTTCAAAAGTTCGAACAGAAAAAGAATGATAAATGTTTAAGGAAATAGAAATACCATTCACCCTGATTTAATCATTATACATTGTATATAAGTATTAAATTATCAGATTGTACACCAGAAATATGTACAATTATGTGTCAATTAAATTTTTAATTTAAAGAGATATAGAATATTTCCTCACAGAAATGGTGTCATATATAGTTAATCCTCCTCTCGTCCCTAGTTTATCCCTGTAATTTTATTTTTATATAAATAATTAAATCTTGTAGATTTTGAGTCTTGTTTCTGTCCATTAGCATAATACATTTGAGATCCACCTATATTTTTATGTGTATCAATAGTCCATTCTTTATTATTAAATAGTTCCATAGTATGATCTGCAACAATTTGTTCATCTATCACCAGGGGGTAGATATTTGTGCTGCCCAGGTTTTAGTGATTATGCATGAGGTTGATGTAATGGTCACATACAGGAAAAAAATTAAAATGTGAACCAAACTTGTCTTCCTACTAAACTGTATCAGTCAGTGCTTACTAAGAAAACAAATACAATGCAAGATTTATTACTATATAAAGATTTACAAGATTGGCTAATCTGTGCTTGGGATTTAGCTAATTGGAACAAGTGCCTGCCTGGCAAGCGTGAGGTCATGAGTTTCAACTCCAGTACCAAACAAACAAAAAAAGATTGGCTAATCTTAAAAGCATTCTTTAGGGTGTCTAGTAATACAACTAAGAAAGCCAAAGACATTATTAAACTACATGGGAGATATTCGGTTGCTCTTTCCTGATCCCAAAGTGTGTTTCTTTCTTTTTTCTTTTTTTTAACTTGTGGTCAGCTTTAGAAAGGAATTGACAAATCAGAAGAACAGATTAAGTATATAAAGATGAATAGAAGAAGCAGTGTGAATAATATTTTTTAAGGGGTGTTTTACCTGCTTTAAAAAAGAATTTAGTTTTGCCTTTCCCACTGTATTGTATTAGCTGTCTTGGTGGTGTTACCAACTAACATTCAGAGTCCAAGCATATGTTAGTATATGAACTACATATATATCATGTGCTATATGTTAATATACTGTAATTCTGAACAGGATACTGTGAATTATTATAATTTCCAGTTTATAGGCAAATACACAGGTTTTGAGTGGTTAGTAATTTGCTCAAGGTATCAACTGGCAAATGGCAAAGTCAAGACCATAAATTGCATCAGGATCAAAACTCTGAAGCCTTGTGTTAGCCACTCTACCCGTGAATCACTCACAAGTGAAATGGTGATTCCTCACCTCAAGGTTCTTTCCTTGAGAATTATCAAGAAGCAGATGGTACCCTCCACTGTAATTTAATCTTTTTGTGAATCTTGAGCCTTTTGTGAGTCATAACCTTGGTTCCAAGAAGTTATTTTCTCTTGGGAAGTGGTTGATAGTGATTGTAAAAGCATGTAGGGCTTTATAGCTGTCGGGACTATTAGACCTACATCAGATGAAGAAAGAAGATAGTGCAACAATTCGAAATAGCTACTCTGCTTCCTGTGCTCAGCTCTCCTATGATAGCATAAACATTCAGTTCATTATTTTTTAATTTCTTTATTACTAAATATTTGTGACACATACTAATTACATTCATTTTGGAGAATTGATGCAGATACATAGTGCATCTTAATTATTTTTATTTCTCCTCTTCCTCCCCTCCCATCAGCAGCCTTTCATTTTCCAAAGGGTCCCACTTTAAATGGTAATTGTATGATAACCCTTGGTATCTAACATGGTATTGATTTCCACATACAACCCATCTGCTTAAAACTCTAGAGCTCCTGCTAAGTGTATGAGCAACATTCCTGCCTGACTAGCAACTTTCCATTCAGATCAATCTTCCTTCCCTGTGTCATTTTATTCTAGGGCATGAGAAGAGGGTACTGTTAATGACTGTTGGGCACAATGTGCTGTCCTACATTTCCAATTAGAATAAGCTGGAAATCCAAGCATGGGTATTCATAGCAACTCATCCAAAGGGCTGTGGCTAGGAGGACACAAACTAAGAAAGGCCAGATCACTACTGAACATCAAACATGGTCTCATTCTATAGCAGCAGTAATTCCCTACTGCACAATGACAACTTCTTGACAGAAATAAAACACTCAGCGGTGAGGAGGGAACAAAAAGGCTCATGGTGATTGCTTGATAGAAAGCAGGTGAGTGCTCCAGGGTGAATATAAGCATGTCTTCATGACTTAGTTCCTACACTCTTTGATCCAATTCTATAAATGACTATGGCATCTTTCCATTCTATATATGCTAACATATATAGAATGGAAATCCTGTTATAGCCCATTTTGAATTTGGCTTCTATAATTTGCTCATGAAAATGTACTGATACTTTGTCTCCCCAGAAGTTCACCTCCAATGATATGCAAAGATATGAAGATGATTTAAATAAAGCCTTATTTCCTCCCTGAAACAATATCAAAGACATATATAGATATCTATTGCTTAAATATCCCTTTTTCAAAATATTTGCCAAAGTATTTTGGATTTAAGTTTTTTTTCAGATTTTTGCAATATTAACACATACATAATGAAATATTTTGGGAAAGAGACCCATATCTAAACATGAAACTCACTTATGTTTCATAAACACCTTATAGACATACCCCAAAAGTAATTTTATACAATATATTTAATAATTTTATGCATACATTTCATGATGTGGCATTTTCACTTTAAGAGTCATGTTAGTACTCAAAAAATTCAGATTTTGGAGAATTTCAGATTTGGGGAGTAGGTATACTCAACCTGTCTGTGCCCTCTGTCTCTATCTTTACATACTTAAAATTACACATATAGATACATTCAATATTCAGTTCTGGCAAAGGGTCTTGGAAATAGACACACATATCATTTGTGATGGCATACACTTTCTGGAAAGTAACCAGATGATATTTATCAAATGCTTTTCAAATTACAAGATCCTTTGTGATTTTAGTGGCAAGCAATAAATAGGTTTAGGACTTGAGAAAGATGTTTATTAGAATCATGCTTGGAAACTCCAGAACTGAAGGAAAAACAACCAAGAAAAAAAAGAGCAGGTATCCAGATAATTTTAGGAAGTCCATAGCAGGAACACTGGAACTGTCACCTAAGTAGGTCTTCTCTGTTCTACTTTCCAGATTTCTCAGGGTGATCAGACTTGGTGGATCACTCAGTGGAGCTTCTGAAGAGGTAAATGGACCATGGGTGTATGATAAAGTTCACTGATGAATTAATGTATAGCTAAACGGGATGTTGAAAGGTGAGGTCTAGTTGGAAGAAGTGGATCACTAAGGGCATGACCTCACATTGTTGCTCTTTCTCCTTCCTCCTTGATCTCTCTCTGCTTCCCACTCCATGTGAGATCTTTCTTGTCTGCCATGCTTTGCTGCCATGTTGACCTGCCTTGGAGCCAGCTAAGACTATGAACTGAAACCTCTACAAACTATGGGCCAAAATAAACTTTTTCTTTCCTTACAGTTGTGGGTTCTGGGTATTGTGTCTCAGCAACAAGAAAGACAAAAACAGGCACCCATGCCTAAGACATCTAGTGATGGCCTTTTCCTCCTGCACTGTTTTATCCCATTGGTAGTGAGGGGGGAGCAGGCAGTAATGATACAAGCTGCATATAAAACACGTATGTTTATTTTTATGCATTCACCTTTGGCTACCCAACATATACACCAAAGATTACCCCACCTACCACCACCCAAATAGTCTACGAAAAGTGGCAAATTTGCTTACTTCCTTTACAATGACAAGTGACCAAAGTTGCACACAACTGCTGTATCATGATTGAGAATTTATTTCACAAGGCTGTTGCTCACCAAGATCATTGCTTTTCAAACTGTCTGTAGTAAACGAGCAATAAAATTTTGTTTCTAATATGTCATGGATAGAATCATTGGGAAATGCAATAAAATGAACTGCTAAAAATGAAATTAAAAAGAACATAAAAATGTAGGCCTCAAGTTTTTATTATTGTATACAAGCATAGGAATTTTAATACCCATTTGACAGAGCAATTTTAAATACTCTTTATTTCCATGTATCTCTCACCATGAACCAGTCATAAATAGTTCGTGCACTACCAGCACCCTACAGAAACATTCCCCTACCTTGAGGAGTATTGCTGTAGATGTTACACATTTCTGCTCCAAATGCTTATCCTATGGTCCAAAAGGCATACTGTTCTGCCAACAACATACTCTATGTACAATATGTAGACAAAAGGCATTTCATTCTAAGTTATGGTACAGCATGAAGGGGCAGATCCTTTTATCTGCTTATACTTAAATCAGAACTGGTATTTGTTTCTTCCCTCTTATATTATGCATTCTGCAGCCTCCTTCTCTTTTACCAATCCTTCAGCCATTTCCTCACGGAAGTAACTTAACTTTGCTTGATTCTTGAGGTGTTTCAGTTCTTAATGGCCTTTTCCATAGAAAGACAGTAAGTCTCCCATTAACCATGTCTACTGAATGCATCAGAAAAAGATAAATGGATCCACTATGAATAAGCCACCCAGGAAACACAATATCCCACTTTCTGTCCTTTGTCCCCAAGTCTACACAGCTGAAATGACCAGTTTTACTTCCAATTCAGAAGAGCTACGCGTATTCCATGATAAAAGCATTTCTTCCTTGTATAGTTATGTGTAACACTAAAAGACACAGTAAATAAGGTTTTTAGAGTAGATTAGTTGTAATTGTTAAGCACATCAGTCTGTCTTCAATTTTTTTTTTTTGATACCAGGGGTTGAACTCATGACCTCATGCTTGCCAGGCAGGTGCTTATGCACTGAGCTAACTCCCTAGCCCCTCTGTCTTCAGTCTTGCTTGGTGCCTAGTTCTGTGTCTTCAAACTATTGGAATAAAGTACCTTATTATGAACCCTGGTTTAGAACCTATTGAGTATTTTGCAACTATTTCTATTAGGTGCAAATATGTGTCAGGTTGAAGAAGACTCCCTGTGAGATTGTATGGCTCTGAGTCTTTCAAAGGCCATTCTACCATTTTATAAGCCTAACTACTACATTGTTATACAACAATGAAGTGCACTTAAATTAATCTATTAACTTGATTTTTTGTTTAGACCTTGTTCTATATCCTTGTCCAATGTGTACTGAACCTATCTTTAGACTTCATTTTTATCCAAGCAAAGTTATAATGAGATATATTGCTCAACATCCTGTTGAACTGATCTCTTCCCTTCTCCACTGTCCTTCCGAGCCATGCCAGAGGAACCCTAAAGTCAAAGTCTGCTAAAAGCTAGTGGCAGTTATTACCCTGGGAAACCCTCCTTGTATGAAAGTTTCTTCAGGAACACTCCAGAAGGCCATAGAAACAGATGAGAACGGAACAGTAATGTAGCGGGCTGAGTGACATGTAAACAATCTGCTCGTGCTACTAACTGTTTCTCTGGGGCTTTGTGGAATGCTTCCAGGCAGGATCAACTTTGTTCCCACTTTATTGTGTATCCTGAGTCTCTGATCACAGAATTTAAAACACGAACATCTTCATGAACTGTGTGCTCTCTGATTCACTTAGATATATTTTCTAAAAAATAGACACTTGCTAAAAGGAATAAAGTTTTTCTCCAAGATCTAAGAGCTTTTATTGCAATTCTATTAGAGTTTGCCACAGGCATCATTCAGTATTTGGATCTGTCTTAGCCACTGCATTAATTTACTCCAATGGGGAAACAACATATGGAACAGTAATTGCAGTGAGAATCACCACCTGATTAAGTAATGATAAGTTGGGCAGCATATCTGGCACCATTTCCTTTTCTATGACTCAAGCTCCTGGAAAGGAGACTTAACAGGCTTCCTGTTGCCATGAAGTGACTTTGCCCGTAGGGTCCCATAACGTTACTTTCTCTCAGCTTGGAAGTGACTTTCATGTGTTACCTGGTTCCTCAGCATCTTCTATTCAATTTCATAGCTCTCCTATGACCTACTTCCCTGCATTAAAATCCCTCTCTTCTATGTACTTAAAGTGAGTAATATTTTTTCTGCAGGTACTACCTATATATCAGCTAACTTCCACTAGTCCCATAGGATTATAATTAATAGATTTCTCTGAGTGTGCAAAAAGAATGTTTATTCTTGGCAACCTTAATAATCCCCAAATGACCCTTTTAGAAAAGCTATTACAGTAGGAAAGACAAGGGGCAGCTATTTTCTAATTTATACTTTTAAAATAGTTGATTCAAAACAATGTTACAATCTAAGATGTTTTCCAAGGATTGAAAGATGGACATACTATTTTCTATATTAGCTTCTTTGTCATTGGGACAAACACCTGACACTTGTATCTTAAGATGGAGAGGTTGATTTTGGCTCACAGTTTCCTTGGGTTCAATCCATCCTTGGCTGCCATGTAAGGAGCAATGACATGGTGAAAGGGCAATAAAAAGGAAAGCTGCTCAGGCTATGGTGGCCAGGAATCAGAGAGACAAGAGAAGACTCAGGTACTATAATATACCTTTCTAGGTCATGCCTCAGTAACCCTCATCCCACCAGACCCCACCTCCTAACCTACATTTCAATACTAAATTCATCAATGGATGAATCCATTGATGAGCACCCCCATTCAATCACCTTCCAAACATACAAGATATTTGGGGATATTTGAGGTTGAAACCATAACATTTTTCTCCTTGCCCCCAAATGGCTCATGTCTATCTCATTATGCAAAATGTATTTAGTTCATCTGTGATCTTTAATTATGATATATCAAGTTTCCTCAAGTAAGAACCACCTGTCATTTTTTTTTTACACCCACCACTTTGTTTATTGTTTTTATTGCAGCAGGAGTTGAAACAAATTTTAAGAGTGTTTTTCTTTTTCCCCTAAACATGAATCATTCAAGTAAAACCAACAACTATAGAAATGTAGCAAAGTAAGGAAAAAGCACAACCACCCAAGAAGCAAAGGTTTGGGTGAAGAGAAGAGTACAGTCCACATAGAACATATGCAAAAATGCCATATGATTCACCTGCTCAGGACAGCCTCCCCAGAAGGCGAGCACAAGGGCCCAGTCTAAGAGAATGTTCCCCCTCAAACATCTGAAAATGTTCCAACTTAAAGCTTAAGATTAAAAAGATAAAGAAATAACAAAAAAATACACATAACCCCAAGAACCACCCAGCCATAACCACCTTCCTTAATTGATCATAGGTGTTTCTTTCACTTTATAAAAAGATGAATAAAAACTATTTAAAAATATTATATTATTTATATTTGTAAAGATAATAGAATTCAGAAGTTTCTTAGAAAATCAACCAGAAACTGCCCTCCAGTTTCCACCCCTGTTGCTGAGGATCAGCAGGACTAGAAAGTTTGGGACACTGGAGCTGCTGGTGGAGAAATCAGAAATACAGAAACTACAGGAGCAGGGTGCACAGGAAGTGGTTAGGAGCAACTCCATGGGACACATGGCTGCGCAGAAAAGGGGAACACAAGGTGGTCAGAAAGGCCTTAAACTCCTCCTTGACATACAAAACCAGATTTTACAAAGATCCGAGCAGTTTGGTCCCAAACTGAGGTGAACACTCCAATGTTTATTCACATGCTTTGCTTTTGTTCTCTTTTTAAGAATCAGAGTTGCCAAATTAAATCTTTCTGCTATTACTACATATACCTAAAAAAAAAAAAAAGGAAATAAAGGAAAAAAGGGGGCTTCTTAAAATCAGGTCAGGGGAGAAGAGACTGAAAACCAAATTAGTCCTCTTAGCTCCAAATGCAATGAAAATTAAAAGCAAAACTGTTGGTTTCTAACAGCGAACAAACCAGAATCAAGCATCACTCTCCCTCCCTTACCCTAGCCCCCACCCCATACACCAACAAGAAATGAGAAACACAGTCAGAGCCCAAGGTGTCATGTTCTGCTGGGCGCTGGGCCTGACCCCAGGCTCTGTGGCAGGCTCCTCTGTCCAGTGGGAGACAGCACAGGGACATTTTCCACTGCAGTAGGATTCTGCATGGCTGGTGGGGGTGGGATGGGATATTCAGATCTTCTTGAGGCTCCTCTGTTCAGCTCCTCACCAGCCATCTTCGCAGTGCCTCCTTCCCCGGACAAGGGCTCCCATCAAGAGGGGACCCTACTCAGTTGTGGGCTGTAAATTGTCCTTCTCTTCTCCGTTCTCTGTACCACTCTAATCGTTTTCAGTCTCCCCTTCCTCCCTACTGAACTTGTCGTGGGCCCATTTAGGGCTGGTACTAGATTTTCGGAACTTGAAGCTGCCCCGACCCCGGGGAAAGGCTCCTTGGCCCCGGCCCGGCTCACTCACTTATCACTGCCTTCGCCTTCTCTGTCGTCGTGCAAGTAATACTTCTTGCTTTTGGGTGTATACTCTGGAGCCCATTCCTCTTCCCGGTCTCTCTTTTGGAAATCACTGTTACTGTTGTTGTTATTGTTACCAGAGTAATTGCCTCTGCCCCAGCCTCTCCCCCTGGCTCGAAATTGAAAGGTTCCCCGAGCTCTGACGCCGCCTCTTTCACTTGGACTCACGAAGTCTTTGGTCCTCAGTCTTGATTTATCAAAGCCCATGGTGCTCTCTTCTCTCTCCTCTGTCTCTTCAGGATACTCCTCCACTTTATAGAAGTGAGATGACTGGGAGGAGGAGGAGGAGGATCTGGATCCATCTCGTGCTCTCCGATGCTGCTTCTGCTTCTTTGATCCTTTATGTGTTTTCTCTGTTTTCTCAGTTGAACTTTCCCTTGAATGGCTTGAGTCTCAGGAATCCACTGATTCTCTTGATTTACCTCGTTTAAGATCTCTCTCCTTATTTTTTTTTTACGACGTTCAATATCAAGGCGGAGATCAACAGGATCATCTTTGTATTTTCCCTCAGCCTTGTAGCCAGGTTCCCGAGGACTTTTCATTTCATCATGAGCCAAACCACGCCTATCATATTATTAAAGTTTTGGTGCATCTGTGAATGATTGCCACACAGATCAACAAACTGAAGGGTGAGAGGACACCCATTGCAGATGTGGATGGTGCCAACAAATAATCTCATAGTTTGGACAGAATAAAAAAGGAAAGAAGGAAGTATGGCCTATTTGGAGGAACATCAGTCTTCATCCTTGCCTTTGGACATTAATTTCCAGTCTCTTTGGCCTCTAGTGCAGATTTCCCAGTCTTTCAACATGGACAGACTCACACCAGTGACTCTACAGTGAGCTTCCATGTCTTAAACTTCAAACTGAAACTGGATTCTGTGCCACCGCATGCTACAGCATTCTACAGCATGCAAATGGCCATTTTAGATTATTCTGCATCTGATTCCACAGACAGCACTGTGACTATTCTACTTATGATCCTGTAAGCCTACTTAATAAATCTGTATACAATTGTACATGTATTTTATATTGATTCTATATTCTAGAGAACCATAACAAATATGCCATCTCTAAGAGTTTACAAAGTTGCAACTGTTCAAAAGTCCAAAACAAAGTCCCCTTTGAGATTCAAGATAAACTTTTTGTTATGAGTCCCAATAGATACATACATAAAAGTTAAATACTTACAATGTTCATTGGCACTGGATAAACATTTTAATTCCAAAAGGGAAAAATGAGATAAAAATGAATGGCACCAAAGCAAGAATGAAACCTACCAGGGTAAACATTTTAGAAAATGTCTGCCACCTGAGCAGGTTGTGGTAAGATGTGAGCTCCAAATGGCTTGAGCACCCCCCCCCCATAGTTTTGCTGGTGCAGCCCATATAGACTCTCTCTTGGAATGGTTCCACTTGCTGCTTGTGGTTTTATGCAGCAGGTAGTCCACATTTCTAGCATCCCCAACTTCCTAGGGTCTTCACTGCATTTTTGGCTTTACTTTCACAGCTCCATGCACTGTCCGCCCAAGATACATGGCCTGGCCACTTGGACCCTCTTTAGAAAGTTGGGTAGAAGCTTTCATGACCTCGTAACTCTTGCATTCTGCATAGCTGTAAAACCTGTGCCACATGGATGATGCCAAAGCCTGCCACCAGATCAAGGAGTAGGTTGGCTTCCTTGGACCATGATTGTGGCCTTGGAGTGTGTGGGTGGCTGAGCACAGAAATGAATCCTGTTGAACCAATTTCCCAGGCAGCCCTTCTCAAGAAGAGTCCAATGGCTTTTGTCTCAAATGAAGGGTTTACAGTTTATAATCCTTGAGCTTGTTAAAGGTGTGGTCTGCCCAATTATTGAGATGCCCTCAAGCAATATTTCCTGTTGGTCTTATACAACACTACCTGGCTTGATTTTCCTGCTAATCTTTTCAGTTACTCACTCCCCTTTGCTCAAATTTTATAACTGCTTTCTTTCTGGTCAAGATTCACATCATTTGGCCCTTTTTTCTCCTGACTCTAACTGTAAATCTCACTGATAGCAGCCAGAAGTACTCATTCCACAGCCTGAACATTGAGCTGCCTTGAAATTACTGGCCCTATCCTGAAAGCATTCTGGCTTTCCGAGCTCTGACCAGTATAACACATCAAGCACTGCTCACAACATCTAGGGGTTGCCTAGCCTGCATCTGCAAACTTTTCCAAATTCCTCTATTAAACCAGTTCCAAAGACTGCTGAATCACATGGATATTCATCCAATATAGTCAAGGCAATGAAACCACTCCAGCTGCTGATGAGCCAGGAGCCTTCAAGGTCCCACTCTTAGGAGCCCTCCTCCCACAAGGTCCTACTTTCTAATGCACATTCCAATACTAAACTCATAAATGGATGAATCTACTAATGAGCATAGTACTTTCCATGATTAAGTCGCCTTCCAAATACATGAGATTTGGGGTGGAAATTTTAGATCTACACCATAACAATACCTTATCTAGTTTCTTAGTTTAGCCATTGTACAATACTGATGATATTTGCAGAATAAAATTTTTTCTACAAAAAAGTAAAAATGAGATATATATCTTAAAGGTTGACTCATCACTTTAATTCCCAAAGAATCTCCATTTAATTTGAGCCAAAGATCTCTGGTTATTTGACCATTTACTGAACCCTGACTGCTACCCTGGGTCTTTGATTATATCCATGGGGATCCACAATCACCTGCGCTGTGACTCCTCATAATTCTGCCAATATAGGATCCCATTTCATTGCACTTTAGCACCTATATAACCAAACAAATATCTCTAGTTCTTGCAGTCTTTGTGAGCCACACAAAGGCCTAGTGTAAGAGAAGGAAAGCACCCAACATTGTCTTGCATAGGACAACATTCAGCAATGGTCTGTACTCATAATGCAGTTCAACTTAATTCCAGGATGGCTGGCTAAGTTGATTCATTCATTGTGCACACTACCTGGCTAGTGCCAATGGTAGCCTAACTCCCAGAGATCTCTCAAAGATCACTCCCACCTATTGATAGTTAAATCCTTACTTAGTCACCTCCCACATTGTAGCAGGGTTGGACTGTGTGACCAATTGAGAGTGCAATAGAAATTATATGTCAATTATGAAATTAGTATGTAAGAGATAACATGGCTTTCATTTTGGTTTCTGTCACTCTGTGGTTACTTATTCTTGAATAAGGCTGCTGCTATGTTATGTGACTAGCCTGGTGTATGGCCTAATGGCATAGAATTAAAGCCTCCAACCAATAGTCACATGGGTAAATATGGAGGCAGTTTCTACAGCCCATTGATATAACTGTAGCCTTAGAAAATACCTTAACTGAAACTCCATAACAGACTCTGTATCAAAATCATGCAACTAAGCTGTTTATAGATTCTGTACTTCAGGGACTGTGGGAGGCAACAAACATTACTTCTTTTACACTGAGTTTTAACGTGTTATGCAACAGTAGATAACTAATAAACACCTGGCCCAGGTATGACTAATCTAGAAAGAGTAAATATGCTCATATGCTACTTCCCTAGCAATACAAGAGAGCATAGGTATGGCAGGAGTTATAGCACCAACAAAGAGAGGAGCAGAGGTCAACCGAAAATTGATGGTATAGGGGCAAACATTATCTCCTTTGGCCTCTCGATCCAATGAGGTGTGAAATAGTGCCATGCTTGTTTCCAGCATCTTGAGCCAATATATTCCTCCCCCCCACCACCTTATTTTAAGTTCAGAGCCTTCAGAGTATGTTTAGATCTGCAAAAAACATTTTGGACCACTCTCCAACTACAGCAAGTGTGAATTTATACTGAGGCGCAACATAGTTAGGCCAATGACAGTAATTTGTTCCTCCTCCCACCGCCCCCCATGGCTGTGATTAAGCTGCTTTGAATCTGATTTCTGCCGCTTTCAGCGAAGAGGTCTGACTCATAAATACCCTCCATAGAATCATTTTCATTCCCAATTCTAGTCATTTTCTTTTTTTTTTAACAGCAACTTTCTCTCCAAGGTCATATAAAATGATCCTGGATCACGTTAGGCCACAATTTTCTGATTCCCTAGAAAATACATTCTGTTTATTTGTGCATCTAAGAAATTTCCTATGGCATATTCTCCCAGGGAAGGTTTAGCATGCTGAGAATATAGCAATTTGAATAAATGATCTACATTTATTCCAGGGTAAATTTCCTCTAGTGTGTGGCATTTTGCTTCCTAACTTAGCTAATCAAACACTCTTTGAGTACTAAGCCAACTGTTAATGCTGAAGCAGCCTCAGCAGTCACTGTGAAAGGAGACACAATAAACAAATCTCACACGTGAATCAAGCAGAAATTCTGGGTTCTACGATATAATTCCACCACACTTGCTGCTGTTAGTACAAAGGAGTTTTTAGAGATCCCATAGTTAACCCACAACTCTCCCATCTCTCAATTCTGAAGTGCAGCACTAATTTAACACAAATTAGGATCTTTCTCCCTACAGAATAAACATTATTGTTATTTCATGTAAATATCCAAGTTCCTTGACCAAACTGACACATATATAATACATTTTCAAATTTTAATCATTAGACAAAATAAAAATGGTACTTCTAACTGCCTCTCCCATATAATTTCAAAATTCACCACTTCTCAGAATAATACAGCACCCAAAAATCTAAATTCACTTTAACAGCATCATCATATTTTACCAACTCAATTTTTTTCTTTAAATTAGCCTGGTAGCCATTCACAAAACTTGCTCCTGTCTGGGGTGGGGAGGACCAGAAACTTAAATAATTCTTTAGTAATAGCATTTGCCTTTTGATTTCTTATTTCACATATCCAGAAAAGCAGGAATATATTTCAGAGATCAGATAAATTGGCAAAAACAACAAACAATACTAGTCTCCCTGAAGGATGTCTTTGTTTTAACATGTTGGTTAAAATCAGAAGACAATAGAACCAGCCTGGGTTAAAGCCTAGACTCTTTCCTATAAAGTATGTACCTTTGGCCAATTTACTCTACTTTTCTCTACTTTAGTGTCACATCTGTACCACAAGGGTAACAGTAATGTCTACCTCAGGATGCTTGTTACCATGATGCAATTTGTCTTAATGGTATTTAGAAAGCAACTAAAATACTGCCTGCATGTGGCAAATATTAAATGAATAACTTCACAGATCTCACTGAAATCAAATTGTTCATCTCCTCTCTTACCATAGGAGGTGCTCCACAGCCTTTACCATCATTGCAAAAAAAATTTGCCATTGCCTCCTGTGCAGTTATCACACTCTTACATGCTGTGTGAATGAAATGAGATTTTAAGATGATCACAGAGTGTAAGTGCCACAAATGACTAGCAAAATAAAATATAAATTATCTCTGGAAGAAGATGCTATCCCAAGTTGAAAATTATTTCTATAGCATTTTTTAAAATACAATGTGACACACCATAAAAAAAAAGATCAGGTACTAGGAGACAGAAAAACAAAAAGAAAGAAATAATTGAAAGTAGAAGTACAAATGGCCCAAGGGTACAGGAAAAAGTATTTAGCTTCTTTGGCCATTAGGGGGAATGAAAATTAAACCAACCCTGATATTCCTTTTTACTCAGGAAAGAAAGATTATCATCAGGAACTTTAAAAACAACAAATGTAGGTGATGTTTTAGGAAAAAGGGAGTCCTCTACATTATTAGTGGGAATATAATAGCACAAACACTATGGAAATCATTGTGGAGATCCCCCTGAAAAACTAAAACTAGAAATCCTATTTGACCCAACTCTATATCATCTGGGTATCTTTCTAAAGGATGTTTAAAAAAAACATATTATAACAATACATGCGCAGCCTGTTTATAACACTACAACTCATAAGAGCTAAATCTCGAAAGCAGCATATATACCCATCAACAGCATATATACCCATCAACAGCATATATACCCATCAACATTAAAAAAATGAAGTATATATATACAATGGAGTATTATTCAGCCACAAAGAAAAGTAAATTTGAGTTATTTGTAGAAAAACAATAGGTACTTTAAGACCATAATTCTAAGTGAAATAACTCAGACACAGAAGGTTAATTATATCATGAATTCTCCTATATGAGGAACCCAATATACAAATAATTTAAAGAGAAAAACAAATAGACGATAAGAACAGCATGAAATCAGACCTAAATGTTCAAATTGCCAGATGTGAATCACATAAAATTGTAAAGGCAAGAAAAGCCCAGCTGTAGTGTTTAAGGACACATATTTACAGAGTAACACTAAAAATAGCAAGGGTAGGATTACCACAGAAGGTAGAAAGTGGTTTCCTTCAAAGGAGACAGATGACTTGAATGGAACATAAAGTAGGCTTGTGAAATCCTATGAATATTCAGTTGTTTGTTTAAGCAGGTGATTACTTAATGAACTCCTATTTTGTGTTGACTTGTTTAGTTATGTTTATTTTGTTTTCTCTTATTTGGTCTATTTCTACAAGAAACTAGTAAAAGTATAAGTATAATCTAAATGTATTGATTATCAGAAATGCATAGTTTAACAAAAGATAAAAAATAGAAGTCATGTGCTCTTGTTTACATTGATTTAATATAATTTTCAAGGTATACAAATGTGATCTAGTCCACTATCTGTTAGAGCAAAGACTCGATCTCTCATTTATGGCAAAGAGGAGCTAATTTTTGTCTATATGCTTTCATTATGAAAAAAACTCTTAAATTATATTTTAATAATAAAAATAACTTACAGTAATCTATAAAGGAATCATGAAAACAAAGCAGAGTTACCAACTGATGAAATCACTATTTTCAAACAAACAATTACATTTTGAATTCTTAAGTCTGGCATTTTTAACCAAGAACTGTAAATCATTGCTAAATTTGTTCAAAAGATGAACCATTATAAACAAAGAAGAAAAGATACTCATGAATTATCTCTTCATTTGCCTCATAAAAATGAAGCACAGATAATAAATATAGTTCATTTTCATTTTAACTTGTTTCTAGCGCATGGTAAAAGGCTTCTTATCTACATTACAATTGAATGCTACTAAAAATAGGAAACAAATTTAGAGTGAAACAAACGGCTGAAGAACCTGTCACACATCATGAAATTGTACATTAGGCTTTTACTAACATGAACAGTGGGCTACATCAGAATCCAGTAATATGAACCACCTTTAGTGTTAGAGCAATTAGGACTAAATATAGTGTGTATTTTCAGGCTCCAACAATAAATGAAATGAAAGTCCCCATTGCTGACAAGTTATGAAGAACTGAGCTCACCAAGGATTTCTGAGTTAAGACAGCAGGTTGAACACATGCATCTGGTTTTATTTCTTATCTCCTTAATGTGATAAAAATTTAGGAAATTTAGGAAAGCAATCTAGAAAGAAAGAATGAAAGGTGAAGAAAGAAAGACAGAGAACAAAGAAAGAAAGAATCAGAAAGAGAAAGAAAGAAAGAAAGAAAGAAAGAAGAAAGAAAGAAAGAAAGAAAGAAAGAAAGAAAGAAAGAAAGAA
>PVJX010035817.1:0-17972 GCA_004027295.1 Dolichotis patagonum | reverse complement strand
ATATATATATATATATGGCGAAAAGTGCTCTAAAGGATATAACTGAATGTACGTTTAAACATATAAGATAGATGACCACATTACTGTTTTTGTTGGATTGTTGAGCAGAACTGTTAATAGTCTCACTGTTTGAATGTCTACTTTGTATGCTTTAATTTTGTAACTTGAACAACTATTTCCAATGATGACAGTATGTAACCTATCAAGTGGTGATTTCTTAATGTTTTTGTTTTGTTGTTGTTATTGTGGTTATTTCATTTTTTTGCCTTTGGAATTCTGTATTTTTGCTACCCTTTTTCTGTTTCGTTTGGTTGTTTTCTTTTTTTTCTTTAAATAAAATTTTAAAAAAACCAACAAAAAAAAAAAGAAAGAAAGAAAGAAAGAAAGAAAGAAAGAAAGAAAGAAAGAAAGAAAGAAAGCAGTCAAACTGCCACATGTCAGAAGTACAGTAAGAAATACCTGGGCTTACCCAGCTTTGCACATAACCAGGAGACGGACTAGGGAGGGCAGGGAGCTGGCGGTTACTAAGCAGTGGCTGAGCCTGGCCCATCCTGTCTCCAGGGCAACACTGGGACACTTCCCTACCTGGCTGGCCGAGCAGCTTTGAAACAGGCTCTGTGGGAAGGGAACGGGAGGCATACATTTTGGGTGGTACAAAATAAAGACACTAGGGCCGGGCATATAGCTCAGTGGCACAGTGGCTGCCTGGCAAGTGCAAGGTCATGAGTTCAATTCCCAGGACCAAAAAATGAATGAATGAACAAAAAAAGACACCTTTCAGAATGAAATGGATGTGCCAGAGACCTAGCAGCCCTTGTGGACTGAGTCTACTTCAGGCTTCTATGTAGCAGGGAGTAGTTTGCCATTTTTATGTATTCTTTTTTTTTTTTGAGGCAGTGTCACGCTACACAGTTCAGGCTGGCCTGAATTTGCTACATAGCCCAGGCTGTCCCTGAACTAGCCAGTGATGTTTTTGCCTCAGCCTCCCAAGTGCTGGGATCATAGCTGTGTACCATCACACCGGGCTGTCTGCTTGCATTTTTAAGGAAATGGAAGCTGGGGTGTAGCTCACTGGCACTGTACACACTTAGCAAGTTTCCAGGTTTGATCCCCGGCATCACAAAAAAAGATGCGGAAGAGGAGAAGGAAGAAAGTCAGGGAGGGAGGGATAAAATGTGGGAAGGAACAAGAAAGGAGGAGAACAGAGACATGGTGGGGCAGACAGGAAAGCCAGTTACTCTGTCAGCCCAGGCAGGCAGCCAGGGCGCATGGAGGGCGGACACAGACCCAGTCACTGAGCTGCACATCAGAACGGGGAGGGGACAAAGCAAGGACGGGAGGAGCAGTACCGCCTCGATCTCCTTGTTCATCTCGTCTTTGAGGATCTTGTTCTCTTTGTCGCAGCGCTCCAGCTGGGCAGCCACTTCATCAGCCTCCAATCTGGTCTTCATCACCTGGGACCAGGACACAGTGGGCCACTGTGGGCGGAGCCGGGCTGGGTGGGTGTGACCCGCCTTCTGCCCCCAGCACATTGTAAGAGGCCTACCTGGCTCTTATAATTGTCGATCATCCCCTCATAGTTCTTCACAGATGCCTTCAGCTGCTGGACCTCCAGGTGTGCCTGGCTGAGCTTGTCCTCCATCGGGGCGAAGCTGGCCTGGAAGGGATGGCTTGTGAGTGGCCAGCAGGAAGGCCCCCACCAGGTGGCCCTCCCACCCTCTGCTCTATTCCAAGGAACCATCGAAAACGGCCGGGCATGGCAGCACACACGGAGATCCCAGCGCTCAGCAGGCTGAGCCAGGAGGATCACTGCAAGTTGGAGGCCAGCCTGGGCTACCTAATGAGACCCTATCCCAATAAAACAAAAAGACAAAGCAAGCGCCAGCAAAGGTAAGGCCCCTTCCTCTAAGCCACATAGCAATTAGCAACTGTCCTCGACTCAAGGTGATCAACTGAAGTGAGCTGTCACACAAAGAAGGAACACCTCCTATTCCAAAAGCCACAATCACTGAAGGAAACGGGGCCAGGGTGCAGCTCAGGGGTGGAACCCTTGCTTGCGTAACACATGCGACAGCCTGGGTTTTGTCTCCAGCACCACAAAGAGAAAGGATATGAATAAGACACTGAGTACAACGCAGAAGGCCTGTCACTGGCTGTACACTTACAGCTCTGTTGTTACTTTCCTTTTCCCAGCAAGAATGGGATTAGATGGTTCTTATTGCTTTGTAACGTGCCTGTGCATGTGGGGTGCTGGGGATGGAACCCGGGGTCTCACGCATGCTAAGCATGCGCTCTTCCATGGGGCTATGCCCCTGCCCCCAGCTCCTGCTGTTTTAAACTTACTATGTGCGTATTTGACTTTGAAAATTACATTTTAAAAGTAAGAAAATACATTTCTGGGCTGGGGATTTAGCTCAGCAGCATAAGTGCCTGCCTGGCAAGTGTGGTCATGAGTTCAATGCCCGGTACCACCAAAAAAAAAAAAAGAAAAGAAAAAAGATAAAAGAAAATACATTTCCAGAGGGCATAACTGAGTGACAGTGCATTTGCCTAGTATGCGCCAGGCCCTGTGTTCAATCCCCAGCACTGCAGGAAAAAAATAACACTTCTAAAAATACCATTTTGAAGCTAGGTGTGGTGGTGCATGCCTGTGATCCCAGCAATTGGGAATCCGAGGCAGGAAGATGGCCATGAGTTCGAGCAAACCTTGACTACCCTCCTCCCCCAAAAAACACAAAACCCAAAAATAAATTTTAAAAACTCATTTTGAATGGCTACGCTGTATTACACTACCAGACTAGTTATTAGAACATTCTTTTCAGTTATCTAACAACTGTAGTACAATAAAAAGCTACTACTCACATTCCCACCAGAGGTGCTAAAATAAAAAAGATGACATTCCAAGTGTCACCAAGGACGCAGGAAACAACTGCCACTGCAGGGAACAGAAATGGTTGCAGCTACTCTTGCCTCTGTACTACCCACTGGAGCCAGGGGGCAGCCTGGCAGCTTTGCTTCAGGAAGAAGCAGTCATGCGGCAAATTTGTGCACAAAGAGGCTCACAGCAGCGCTGTGCAAAAGATCCTAAAGGCCAGACAGTAGAAGGGAGCAATGGATCGTGATCTCTGCCCATAATGGCATTCCCCCGGCATTGAGGACACGCAAACAGCTGCAGGGATGATCATGAGCTCATGAGTGTATTTAAACAACTCAAATCTGCCTAGCATGGTGGCTCACACCTGTAATACCCAGTACTCAGGAGGCTGAGGCAGGAGGATCACTGTGAGTTTGAGGCCAGCGTGGGCTACACAGTAAATTCAAGGGCAGCCTGAACTGCATAGCAAGAGGCCGGGGATTTAGCACGCGGTACAAGCACTTGCCTGACATGAGTTTGATCTCCGGTACCAAAAAAAAAAAACTACACCCTTGTCTTAAAGAAACAACAAAATAAAAATAGACAAATCTACAAAGTTCAAAACCAGGCAAAAGTGATCGGGGGGACAGAAGTCAGAATGGTGGTCACCTCTGCAAGGTTGTTAGCCACAAGGGGAGGTCATTAGGGTGCTGATCAGGTTCATTCAGAATGACAAATTGTGTTCACTTCAGGAAAATTTTAGGACTTACATACTTCTCCCATATAACTTCCTTAAAACCCAGTTTATTGAACAACAAAAAGCTGGTAAAAACAACAAACAAACCTAGATGCTAATGCACAGACTGGTGAATACCCAGGTCAAACCTGTCTCTGAAATGTCACCCTCTATCACCCTGGGCACCCCTGGCTCTGGCATTTGGGCAGGTGGGACAAAAGCAGCTACAAGTTAGGGCTCCAAAGAGTCAGGTTCAGATCCCCTCAACTCTTCCTGGGCACAATCTTGGCAAGACCCTGGACCCTCCCGACGCCTCCATTTCCTTCCTCTTGTCCCCCGAGAGGGCCAGTTCTTTTTTTTTTTTTTTGGTACCAGGGATTGAACTCACGACCTCACGCTTGCCAGGCAGGCGCTTAAGCCACTGAGCTAAATCCCCAGCCCGAGGGCCAGTTCTTTGTCCTGCCTGAGGAGCCAGGGAATTCTTACCAAGGCCTACAGCTAGCAAGAGGCAGAGACAGAGCCAGGACCTGGACCTGGCTTTGGCGAACTGAGCGCCCTCCCTTTCGCTGTGCTGCTGACTTCAGCCAGGTGTGGTGGCACTGGCCTGTCATCCCAGCCCTCAGGAAGCTGACAGGACTGCTGTGAGTTCAAGGCCAGCCTGCGCTATACAGTGAATCAAGGCTAACCTGAACTACGTAGAGAGGCTTGAGATCAACCCAAAATCCAAAAAGAAAAAAAAAAACATAAAAACATGCACTGCTGCCCCCAGGCCTCTGAAAGACCCCCTGGCTGGTCTCTGCCCACCCCAGTCTGCCAGCCTTGGCCTCCCCGATTCCCGTCTGGTCCCCTGGGCCCCCGGGACCTTCAGCCGCTCGTTCTCCAGCTTGAAGGCGGAGTACTCGGCTGTCTGCCGGTGCAGTCTCTCCACCAGGCTGTCCCGGTCCTCCCGCATCTTCTCCTCCAAGGTCTGCTGCTGGTTTACGAGATCTGTCACCCGACTGGAAGGGGGTAAAGTGACAGCACAGGGCATCAACTCCACAGCTCTGAGGCCTCTCTGAGGGCCAGGGCCCTGGGTCCTCCTCAGGCCACACCTCACCCCTGGCTCCCCAGTTTCCAGGGGGCACAGCTGCTTTCCTGTGCCTGTGTCCCCCCAGCTACCAAGAACACCCTTCAGGTCTGCCTCCCATGCCACCTTCACCTACAGTTCAGTCACAAGCACCCATAAGACCATGACACTGTCCCTCAGGGCCTGGCGCACACCAGGGTCTCAGTGCATTTGCTGACATGGAGGAAGCATTCCTGACCCGAGGCCAGCCTCAGCCCAGGGAGCCTGGCTCTCTTGTAGCCCCACCTCCTCCACTGGAGCACAGGGCCAGCAGCTGGCACAGGGCAGGGCAGGAGCCCACCCCAGGCAGCCTAGTGGCCTCTGGGACCCAGCACCTGGCCGCCGCCACCTCCGTCCCCTGTGCTGACAGGACCCAAGGACCTACTCGTTCAGGACGATGATTTCCAGCTCCAGGTCTCCTTTGTCTTTCACCACCTGGTTGTAGCGGCTCCTCCAGGACTCCAGAGTGGACAAAGCTTCGGCTACGTAAAGATCCTGGGGAGACGGGAGTGGGTGGGTCAGCAGCCTGGGGGCAGGGTGCTCCCCCTAAAAGGCCGCTGCCCTGTCGGCCTAACCCTCGCTTCTGGGTCCCAGAAGCCCCTCCTAGACTCGCAGCACTACCTGCGGTGGCTGCAACCCTGTACCATCACCCCATCCCTAGAGCTGACAGCAACAAAGTGTCCCACAGGTGCCCCCAGCCACCTCCACCCACCCGCCTGAGACAGGGTCCCCCTGCGTAGCCTGCGCTGGCCTCAAATTCTCTCGCCTCAGCCCCCTGGTGACTCCGGTTTCCTCCTTCTCCTGTTCAGCCCCCGCTCCCCCACCCCACCCTGGCCATGGCCCCCGGCCCTCCGCTTGTCTCCCAGCCCTGCCACTGCCTGCACCTTGTCTGCAAGTTGCACGTGCAGCTGCTCGGCATACTCCTCGCTCTTCTCGGCCCGCTCCTTCTGGGCCCGGATGGCCTTCTTCAGGGACTCCTTGTCACGGTCTCCCTTCTGCTTCACTTCCTTCAGCTGCTCCATGATGGCCTCCACCTCCGCCTTGTGTTGGTTCCCACTGCGCTCCAGGTTCTGCGGTAAGGGGGTGAGGGGGAGGCGTCATGACCAAGTGAGGGCCACGGTGCCACCTGGGTCTTTATGCTTTGTTTTACTCGTTACCCCTAAGGCCACAGCATCCCTTGGGGAGCCAGCTGAGCTGAGGGCCAGAGGCACTGACAGGCCCCATAAAGCCCTGGGCCCAGTGTCCCGCCTCCCCTACCCTGCCACCCCCCCCCGCCTGGCGGGCACCTTGATCTGCATGCACAGGCGACTGTTCTCAGCCTCTTTGCACCGGAGCTGCGCCTGCAGGTGCCCGCGCATCGAATCCATGGACTTAGAAAGCTCAGATGCTGTCTTCGCTTGGGCCTTGGAGAGAGAGAGAAAGTGGCAGGCTCAGGATTTGAACCAGGCTCTAGCATACCCAGTGTGCTCTGCTGCGCTGGGCTGGCGCGGTACCTTCTCACACTGTATCTCCTGCAGGAGCTCTTCCACCTCCTTGTCTTTGTCCTGCAGCAGTAACAGCAGCCGCTGCAAGAAAACACAGACGGTCACATGCCCTGGGACAGGCAGACGGGTTCGGCCCAGGAAGGAGAGGACTGACAGCCTGGCCACTGGGGTCCAATGTACAGAGAGCCACTGGCCCTTGTCACCGAGACCCTAGTGGGAAGCACCTAACATCTGGATTACATTTTTTTCCAAAAATAAGGGCTGGATGTATGTAGCTCAGTGCTACAGTGGGTGCCTGCATGCCCAAGCCCTGCATTTGATCCCCAGCACTGCAAACGAGTAAAACAAAGCATAAAATAAGACCCCTAAGAATTTCTGTGGGACATGATGGTGCACACTTGTAATCTCAGTACTCTGGGAGGCTGAGGCAGGGGGATTACAAGTTCGAGCCCAGCCTGGGCAACTTAAGTATCTTGGTGAGATACTGTCTGAAAATTAAAAATGGGTCAGGGGTTTAGCTCAGTGGCATAAGTGCCTTCTTGGCAAATGCGAGGTCATGAGTTCGATCCCCAGCACCAAAAAAAAAAAAAAGTACAATGGTCTGGGGATTTAGCTCAGTGGCTTAAGCGCCTGCCTGGCAAGCGCAAGGTCCTGAGTTCAATCCCCGGTACAAAAAAAAAAAAAAGGTGAAAATTAAAAATGAAGAACAGGGTTTGAGATCCGCTCAGTGCAAAGGCCTTAGGTTCAGTCCCCGGTACCAAAAACAAAACTTCAAATAAAATTTTTTTTTGGTACCTGGAATTGAACTCAGGACCTCACACTTGCCGGGCAGGCACTTATGCTGCTGAGCTAAACCCCTGCCCAAAATAAAATATTTTTAAAATAATGAACATCTATTTTATAATTGAGAAAAAGTAATGTTAATTGTGGAAAACATTGGGAAAAAACAAAAAAGAGCTCTAAAGCATCCTCATAACTTTCTTACCCATATGTAACCACTGTTCAAAGTCATTCAAACTCAGGTGTATTTCAGTAAAATAAATTAAGATGTGTTATGCCCAGTGAGTGTTTTATTAGAAACACTTTATTAGGAACATAGGCTAATAAAAAAGCTGATTTGGGGATTCAGCTCAGGAGCACAAGCGCCTACCTGGCAAGCACAAGGCAGTCAGTTCGATCCCCGGTACCAAAACATAAGTAAGAAATAAAATAAATAAGCCTCTTTACAGTAATCTACAGTGCAATCTACAGTAACGTCATACCGTGTTTACTGAATGTGAGCAGATTCTCCACTTTTTTTTTTTAAAGCAAGTACAGAGCTTCAGTGCACTGCTGTCCCATAACACGGCCCCTCAATAAGAAAATCCAGGGTTGGTGGTGTCACCACTGTCTCTCAACCTCCCTTCTTTTTTCAATGTAAGTTTTTGTTTATTTACAGTTCTGGGGGTTGAACCTAGGATCTTCCAGCTAAGTTACAATCCCTCTGTCCTTTTTTTTTTTCTTTTTTTGATACCAGGAATTGAAGTCAGGACCCTGCACTTGCCAGGCAGGTGCTGTGCCACTGAGTTATAGACCCCGCCCTTCATTTTTAAAATTTTGAGATAACATCTTAAGTTGCTGGGCTCAAATGTAAGATCCTCTTACGTTGGCCTCCCAGATGGATCCACTAACTACCATTCTATGTAACTTAACCCTCCAAAGCTGACTGATTCATTTTTGGAATGCCAGTAACACGGAACTCGATGAAATGCGTTCTTTTCAAATTCTCGTTTGAATTTTTCTAGGTAATATATGAATTTCAGGCAAAAATTCAAATAAATTTCAATCTTTGGCATAAATGGGTTAAGCATCAGCCAGGGGCATGGTTCATACCTGTCATACTAGCACTTAGAAGGCTGAGGCAGGAGGATTGCCATGAGTTCAAGGTCGGCCTGGTCCACATAGTAAATTTAAGGCTGGCCCAAACTACTGTACACCACAAGAATCACACACACACACCCCAAAAAAGGCTTCAGGGCCAGGAATTTAGCTCAGCAGCATAAGCACCAACCTGGCAAACGCAAGGTTGTGATTTTGATCCCCAGTAAAAAAAAAAAAAAAAAAAGACTTCATTGTCCACGGAACATACTGGCTTTGGAAAGATTCTTACGCTTGAAATGTGGTTTTTGTAGTTGTTGTTTTGTCTTTTTTTGAGGCAGGGTCTTACCATATAACTCAGGCTAGCCTTGAACTCACTTTGTAGCCCGAACTGACCTTGAACTCCCCTCCCAAGTGCTGGGATACAGGCACGCAACACCGTATCCAGCCTTCTTACACTTGCAATTATTGAGGAAAAAGGTGTGCACCTCTTCTTTCCTTAGATTTTGTTTTGTGTTTGGTTGGTTTTGTCTTTTTGATACATGTTTCCACCATGCAGGTCCGGCTGGCCTTGAATTCATTACGTAGCCCAGGCTGGCCTCAAACTCATGCCAATCCTCCTGCCGCAGCCTCTTGAATGCTGTGATTACAGGCTGGGCCACCACGCCCGGCTCTAGGTGTGTGCTTTTGGAGGGTTTAGAATCTACAGTACGAATCTGGAAATCCAGGTTTGGTTCTTTCTACGCTGGCGATGGAACCCTGGAATGGTACTCTGCCCCTGGGCTCTGCGACCCCGCCTGGAAAACGCAGCGGAGTCTGATGGTTTACACATCCATCATCCTTCCTCCCGGCCGCAGGCGAGCGATCAATCGGACAGGCCTAGCAGAGTAGGCAGGGGAGCGCACAAGCCCGTCCTACAGCTCAGGAAAGCCCACCCACAGCGCCAGAGCCCGCCGCAGCCCTCTGCCCTCTTCAGCCCCGCCCCGGCTGCTCGGCGCCCGGCAGGGGGCGCTGCGTTACCGCTTTCTCGGTGTCCGCCTCCGCCAGCCTTTTCAGCAGCGCTCCGTGTTGCTCCATGAGTCTTTCAGCGTCCTGGAGGAAGGGGCAAGAGTCACCTGAGAAACCGTTTACTAAGTCTAAAAGCAGTAAATGAATCCATTCTCACAGTACAACAGCGGATGGCGATACAGAGAGCTTTCCAGGAGACTCCGCCTGCAGACCTCACCCCTGGCTAACAGTTCGGGAAGGGCCCTTCCGGCTCAGGCTCCGGGAAAGGATGGAAGGAGGCGGGTGCAGCTCCCCAAATATCACATCGAACACTATTCTGTGTTAGAACTTGATTTTTTACATTTTTACTTGCAGCTGATTTTTGGATTGCTTTTTGAGACAGGGTCTTGCTAGGAGTCCCTGGCTGGCCTTGAACTCACTGCAATCCACCTGCTTCAGCCTCCTAAATCCTAGGACTACAAGTGTACGCTGTCACACCCAACCTTGGTACTTGCAACACATTTTTGGTGGGGAGTGGTCTTTCTGAGACAGGGTTTCGCTACACAGTTCCAGGCTGGTTTTGAACTTACTTTGTGGCCCACCCAGGCTGGCCTCCAACTCACAGCAATCCTCCTGCCTCAGCCTCCTGAGTGCTGGCCAACTCACAGCAATCCTCCTGCCTCAGCCTCCTGAGTGCTGGGATTACAGGCATGCGCCACCCCTTGCAATTGATTTTTTTTTTAAACAGTTTCACTGAGGTGTAAATTTGGGTGCTATACAATTCATCGAGGGGATTCTCTTCAAGGGCACCCCCCAGTGCCCTAATTTCCTTTTGCTAGATCCCACCCACCTCTCACAAGTCTGCCTTCTCCTGACAGCACTGCAGACTGGGAAGCAGGCTTTCAACATTCCACGTGTGGTCCTTAGGGGACATTCAAATGTCACACTATAAGGCTGGGTTTTGATTCTGGCTCTGCCACTTAGGATACTCATGATACTTAACAAGATAGTGAACATGTGATTACAAGATAGGTAAGATGATTAACCAGTGTGTGGCGCATGCCTGCAATCTCAGCACTTGAGAGGCTGAGGCAGGAGAATCATTTGAAAGTTTGAGACCAGCCTGGGCTACAAAGTGAGACCCTGTCTTGAAAAGACCAAAAAAAAAAAAAAAAAAAAAGGTGGTACATGCCTGTAATCCTGTGATGGTACCTGTGATGTTGAAGCCAGAGGACTGTTGCAAATTTGAGGCTAGCCTGAGCTACATAGCGAGACCCTGTCTCAAAACCCAACAAAACAAAACACAAGATGGGTAGAACACAACAGTACCCCCTACTCTAAAAGAATTAACTGCAACAGATGTTAAACCCTTAAACCAAGAATGAAGATCGCCATTTCAGGAAGTCATACTACCTATTAGCAGTAATATGGTCTTAAGATAATAGAAGGTATTTTAAAGCCTTGAAATTCTCCCTCTTATTAGGAAGCTATTGCTCCAAATACATGTCAACTTGGTTCTTCTCCAACTACTTTTTCATTCTTTTACTTTGGCTTTTTGAGACAGAGTCTTGCTACATAGTTCAGGCTGGCCTTGAGCTCAAGGTGATTCTCCTGCCTTAGCCTCCTGAGTGGTGGGATCTCAGGTGTCCACCACCACCACCACCGCAGCCTGCCACGGCAATTTTAACTTCTTCTCGCCATCTGGGCAATGAGCTATGCCCAGGTTTTGTAACTACATGGCGCCCGAGGCACGCCTAGCCGCTCCTCAGCTGTCGCTGAGACCCTGAAGCCTCTCACTTGTCTGCCAGGCACCTGGATCTCCTCTCCCGCCCCATGGGGCCGCTTCTCCGGGACTGTCCCCAGCCCTCCTCCCTTGCGCTTGGACAAGATACCCCTTGGAGGAGGGAGGCTGAGTCTCCTCCTCCCTCTCAGCCCCACAGGTCCAGTTCACAAATCAAGAAAAACTGGCTCTTGGGTTCCAGTTTGTGGGGCCAAGGAACTGACAGAGACAAAGAACACAGACAAAAGCCTCAGCCAGCTGAGCATGGTGGCAAGTACAGGAAGCTGAGGCAGGGGAATTGTCACATCCTCTCGGCTCCTCACACAACCCCATGTGGAAGACGCTGTGCCCATTTTATAAGGGGGTAAAGTGAGGCCCAGAGAGGTAAGAATAACCTCCTTGAGGTCATCGAGCCAGAAGTAAAACATGTAGAATTTGGCTGTTATTAGCAAAATTATTAGAAAACATTCTGAAACTCAAGTACATCGGGGAAGTATATGTGAGCACTGCTTGCGACAGCAAACAACTGAAAAATGAGTCAGAAAAAGGGATAAACACACTGTGCTACACTGGTAAAATTGAATTGAGTGGTGGAAATTCTTTACAAAATCTAATGTAGGCTGGGCATGGTGGTGATGCCTATAATCCCAGCACTCAGGAGGCCCAGCAAGAAGGTCCCTGTGAGTTTGAGGCCAGCCTGGGCTGCAAAGTGAGTTGAAGCCATTCTGAACAGCACAGGGAAACCCTGTCTTTAAAAGACAAAAATAAATAAAGTACATAAATAAATCTAGTGCCTTAAGAATAAAAATGATGGTCTCAGCTAGGCACATGCCTCTAATCGAGCACTCTGGGAGGCTGGGGCAGGAGGATGACAAATTTGAGCCCAGCCTAGACAACTCAGTGAGACCTTGTCTCAAGATAAAAAATCGAAAGGGCAGAGGATGTAGCTCAGTGGCAAAGTGCCCTGGGTTTGATCCCTAGCATCCTTACATAAACAAATAAATACACAAATACATAAATAAATAAAATAAGTAAATAAAAACTGAAACCGCTGGTTAAAAGAAGTATCTGTAACCCTGGGGTTATGTTTCTGAGCTGGGCCCACAGCCCGGCAGTGGCAGAGCGTCTGGTCCTAGCCACCTCCGACTGATGGTTCACACCTGCGCAGACTGTACCACGGTATTCCAGAGCCCGGTGGGCGGGCGCCAGGGGGCCAGGGGCAGACACTCACCTCCTTGCAGTGCTGTTCCCGCAGCAGGTCTCGGAGGGTGCGGTTGGTCTCCTCGAACGTGCTCAGCTTCTGCAGGAGAAGTTCCTTCTGCCTCGTTAGCGTGTTAATGTCCGTGCAAGTCATTTGTTTTTCCTGGAAGACATGCAGGGCTCGGCTCACACGGTGCCGGAGAGGGGATGTGTGGGTACCACGGGACCCGGGGAAGCCCTGGGAGGGGGAGCTGAGCCAGGATGGGTCTGGGGCTTCCCAAAGGCGGCAGCCCTGGGAGGTGGACAGGGGCCCAGCCAGCTGAGTGCTACAGAAAGGGGCTGTAATCCCAGCACTCAGGAGGCTGAGGCAGGAGGATATCAGTGAATTTGAGGACAGCGTGGGTTACACAGCGAGTTTGAGGCTAGTTTGAAGTACACAGTAAGACCCTGGCTCGAAAAACTGTAAAACAAAGCAAAAAAGGGAGGAGAGTGGAAAAGGGCAGGAGAGCTCAGCGCAGGAGCCTGGGACAGGCAGGCTTCAAGGAAAGGAGGACAGCGGCACCTGGTGGCTGACACCGGCAGGATTGGACCACATTCCTGGACTCACAGCGATGCTGGACAACCCATGATGAGGTCTCCTCAGAGGCCTGGGCCAGCAGAGCTCATCTTAGAGGGTCAGGGCCCAGGAAGTGAGTGGGGGCCTGGGAAGCCTGGGATGTCACAATCAGCCTGATGACTGCACAAAGGGCCCGCCCGGCCTGCAGCTGCCCCCACCAGGCTGGGCCAGGCCCTGCTGCCCCACCCCCCCACCTACCGTCCTAAGCTTCCCGATGGTGTCCTTCAGGGCCATGACCTGCTTGGCGGCGGCGGCTCCGTCCATTTCCGCCTCCACCAGCTTGGACATGAGGCACTCCTTCTCCTGCTGGAGGTGCTTCTTCTGAAGCCTGGGCACACAGGCGGGGCTCCGTGAGCCCTGGCAGGCCCTGCGGCCGGAGCTCCGGGCGCTCACCTCACAATGCCCCCCTCGGGCCCCTTGGCCTGGGGGCAGTGGGGGAGGGGCGGCTCTGCTGGGGGCGGCGCCTTCACCCAGAGGGGCAGCCCCACCGCACTGGGCTGAGCTGCCAGGCCCCATGCACCTCCCACAGCCACTGCCGTGGTGATGCTTCCCACCAGGAGCTGTGCTGCCAGCCCTTGGTCCCCACCCTCCACACCGGGGCCACATCTGGCCATGCTTTACCCCCATTTAAAGCCTTTCTGCCCCCTGCCCTCCAGTTGCTGCTAAACACTGCCTCCCATCTCTTCTGGGCAACGCCGCCGTCCCACCTCGCAGCCTTCACTGGGATGGTCCAGCTACCGGCTTCCTTCCTTGCCTCCCCACCCCGTGCCTCAATGGATGTCGTTTTTTGGAAGTTTCTGGTCTATCTCCACCCTTGCTCTTCCTCCCTGCCAGTGCCAGGTCGGGGTCCCCCAGGTGCAGGCAGGCTGGGGCCTCACACGGTGTAGTCCTTCTCCTCCTGGATGCGCTCGATGTTGTGTCTCAGCACCGTGTTCTCGTGCTCTGTCTCGGCCAGCTCGTGGGCCACCTCCTCCAGCTCCTCCTTCCGCTCCTCCAGGAACTTCTTAGCCATCTGCCGCTCACCCTTCTGCATCCTGACCTGGCAGGGGCACATGGGCAGGGCCACAGTCGGAAACTGTCCTCCGCACCAGTGTCAGGCCCCAGGCTCGAGATGCAAATGCAGCGCCTCAGGAGGAACCGGCAGGAGCTGCCTGTGCTAGGCTGCAGGGGCTTTGCGGACAGTTTCGGTGACCAGGGGCAAACAGACTCCCTGAGGAGAGACTTCCTCCTCCTCTCCACATTGAGTAGATGAGGAAACTGCACGTGAGAGCCTAGCTGGCGATACAGCTAGGTGGCACTGTGGGTTGCCAGGGTCATGGTGTCAGAAGGGCCTCTGGCCAGGTGGGCAGCCCCAGGTTCTACACAAGGACCCCAGGATCCCGAGGACAGGGTGAAGGATTAAAGACACAGGGCCCCTCGGCTGTCAGGAGCTATATTTTAATGTCAGCACTAGCCGGGCATGGTGGTACACACTGGCAATCCCAGCACTCGGGAGGCTGAGGCAGGAGGGAGGATCTTTGCAAGTTCAAGACAAGTCTGGGCCACAAAGTGAACTCAAGGCCAGCCTGAACTGCATAGCCAGACCCTGCCTCAAAAAGACAATAATAATAATCATGCCAGCTCCAGCAACTTCCACTCAGGGACTCTGGACTTTTGGGCCTTGTCTGTAGTTCCACTCTGGTGTCCCTCCCCAGGGACAGCTTATACATGAGGACAAACTTGTTTCTTTAGGGTTTTGCTTTGGGTCAGTGTTTGATAAAACCCCGAGCCAGGCCCCAGCTTGCCGGTCATGTCACCCATACAATGGGGACACTAACACCAGCAGCATTATTTCCTGTCGTCAAAGTCAAGCTGGGGCACGTGTTCTCAGTGGGGAGGACCCAGACTGCCCCAGCTCTCTCCCCACAGCTGAGGGGACACAGGGGGATGAGCTGAGGGACCTGGCGGCTGGAACCCCCCAGGCTGTCCCTGGCCCGAGGGCACCACCACCTGGCTCCCAGCTTCCTCACCTCAGACTTGAGACAACCAACTGCGTTCATTAGACTATCGATCTTCTTATCGTAGTGGTTCACTTTACAGTGAGCCGAGTCGTCGTCCTCTGTGGAAAGGTCACTTAAGCGCATGACCGACACCAGTTTTTCTGAAGAGGGAGGTGTGATTTCTAGGCAATGAGGTGGATTCTGGGGTAGAGGAGAGAGAGATGTGTGAGCTCGCTGGCTGGGAGTTTGTCCCACGCAGCTACTGGACCACAGTGGCAGCTGAGAAGCTGACCCAGCTCCACAGCCACCACCCGGAGATGACACTGCTCCACGCCCGGCAACCAGCGCTGCCCACCTACCCGTGTCTACAGGACATCTCTGAAGACCATGGAGCGAAAAGCTTGGATTAAAGTGACTAAAGCACAGAAAGCTCAGTGTGCTGAGGCTATGGTTCCAGCTACCCGGGAGGCTCAGAGGAGGAGCCTAAGTCAGCCCAGGGGTCCAAGCCAGCCCCGGCTACTCAGCAACTTTGTCCGGTTCTGTCTCCAAATAAAAAAGGGCCGGGAGTGTGGCTCAGTGTGAAGGTCCAGGCTCGAGCACCAGTACAGTAACAACAACAACGAAAGCAGGCATAAGAGAAGGTTCTAGAACAGCAGCCAGGGCAGTAAACACTTTTAGGTGTAAGGAGGCAGTGACAGGAACAAGGAAACAGGAAGGTGCTAGGGAGAGGGCGGATCCAGGGAGTCGGGATGCGTGACGCGGGGACATTCAACTCGTGACTTTCATCCAGCAGCACGCGCTCCCAGTGAACAAAATCGTTACCACTCTAACAGCAGCCAGGCGTGACTTACGGGCGGTGGTTACAGCGAATTAAACAAGTGATTGTTTACTTGCTGCCTCTTAAAATTTCTGTTCTGAGGGCTGGGGATTTAGCTCAGCGGCATAAGTGTCTGCCTTGCAAGCACGCAGTCATGAGTTTGATCCCCAGTACCAAAAAAAAAAAAAAATTTGTCATGAAAACATCACTTTTAATAACTGACAAAAGAAAATTTTCAATAACTGACAACTTTTAACAAATGACAAAAGAAAAAAATCTACATTTCAGATAATTTTATATACTAGGTGGTGTTTAAAAAATACACAATCGGGGCTGGGGATTTAGCTCAGTGGCCTAAGCATCTGGCTGGCAAGTGCGAGGTCGTGAGTTTGATCCCCAGTACCAAAAAAAAAAAAAAAAAAAACACACAATGTATCTAACAAGGATCAAAAATCATGTCTTAGCATGCCTAGCATGCCCAAGGTTCTAGGTTCCCAAAACCCACCAGTCTCCAATGGGCTGTGGTGGCACATGCCGATAATCACAGCACTCGGGAGGCTGAGGCAGGAGGATCACTGAAAATTTGAGACCAGCCTGCGCTATAAAGTGAGCTCAAAGACAGCCTGAATTTCATAGCAAGGCCCTGTCTCAAAAAGACCAAAAAGAAAAAAATACAAAATAAGTAAACCAGGGCTGAGGGCTGAGGATTTAGCTCAGTGGTTTGAGCGCCTGCCTGGCAAGCGTGAAGTCGTGAGTTCAATCCTCGGTACTAAAAAAAAAAAAAAAAAAAAAAAAGAACAAAATAAGTAAACCACCAATCCCTCAAAAATATAACACAGAAGTCCCCCATGGCCTAGCATAGTGCCCACCATTGTCACCCCAGCACTTGGAGAGGCTGGGGCAGGAAGATCACAAGTTTGAGTCCAGCCTGGGCAACTTTGTGACTTAGCAAGACACTGTCCCAAAATTTTAAAAAATAAATTAAAAATCAAAGCCTGGATATAGTTCAGTGGCATGAGTGCTGCCTGGCAAGTGCAAGATCCTGAGTTTAATTCCCAGTACCTAAATAAATAAATAGTAAAAATAAAGAAAGGGCTTGGATGCAGCCCAGCACAAAGGCCCCGCCCCCTTCAATCCTCAGCTCCGCTAGGTAAAGCAATCAGAGTCCTGGGTGCACACAGGAGCTCCATCTCTGACTCCAGCTCTGCGCCCAAAATCCGCCTCCCGGGCCCCCGCCCTGTGTCCCTAGGGGAAAGTGTCAGGTGAGGGCTTCCCAGGTGGCCCTGGCAAGGGGCAAAAAGCAGACCGAGAGAGAAGCAGGGGCGACAGCTACCGCTTGAGGCAGTGGCTGAGCACCTGGACCACACCCACCGGGGGCCTTCGGCCTTCAGGATGCTGTGGCCACAGAACTGGGGTCAGCACTGAGCCTGGGGTGGGGGAGAAGGAGAGGGATGTGATGCCTGCAACCTGTGTCAGTATAAAATCAACGCCTGCTTTGTGGGACTGGTGAGAGAAGCCAGGCCTCCCAGCAAGCGGGATCTTCAGCCCTTTTTTGTAGACTTCTCTTTTTGTGGTGCCAGGGATCAAACTCATGACCGTGCGCTTATGCCACTGAGCTAAACTTTTTTTTTTTTTTTTTGCCTTTTTTGTTTTTTTGAGGCAGTCATGTGCTCCATAGTCTAGGCTGGCTGGCTTTGGCTTTGACCTCATGGCAGCCCAGGCTGGACACAAACTCATGATTCTCCTTTTCTCAGCTTCTGCACACTTGAATACTGGATTTTCCTGACTCAGCCTCCCTGTTATAGCTAGGATTACAGGCAGGCACCACAATCACTTTGAAAGTCAATGTTTCCTTTTCCTTAAACAGGGTCTCCCTATGTAGTTCAGGCAGCTTTGAATTCACTATGTAGTCCAAGCTGGTCTTCAACTCATGGCTGGCTCAAAGTTAATTTTCAGAGCAGCATCTTTTTGATACAGACTTGAAAACTATCAATGTTTTCACTTTTTTACTTTTAATTATAAAATATACTACGGGGCCAGGGATTTAGCTCAATGGCTTAAGCACCTGCCTGGCAAGCGCAAGGTCGGGAGTTCAATCCCCGGTACAAACAAAAGAAAAGAAAAGAAAAGAAAAGAAAAGAAAAGAAAAGAAAAGAAAAGAAAAGAAAAGAAAAGAAAAGAAAAGAAAAGAAATGAAATAAAATAAAATAAAATAAAATAAAATAAAATAAAATATACTACGCTAGCCAGGCATGGTGGTTCATGCCTGCAATCCCAGTACTTGGTAAGCTGATACAGGAGGATCACTGTGAGTTCAAGGCCAGCCTAGCTACACAAGGTTTTCGGTGTTTCAGAAAACCAAACCAAAAAAAAAGAAAAGAAAAGAAAGAGAAAAAGAAAAAAGAAAAGCAAGAGAGAAAAGAGAAGAGACTCCAGTACTCTTCTGCAGTACTTCTAGGATAAATTCTCAGATATAAACCTATAAAATCAACGTTTGGGCTAGGAATTTAGCTCAGCAGCATAAGTGCCTGCCTGGCAAGGGCGAGGTCATGAGTTC
>PVJX010035816.1:0-17991 GCA_004027295.1 Dolichotis patagonum | reverse complement strand
GAGCTCAAAACTGAAATATTAATTCAAGTTAAGCAAGATATAAGTAGATTAATAAAAGAAATGTTAAGCACCTCTCAAGAAGACCCAGATAGAAGAATGGAGGAAACAAAAGGAGAGAAATGTTCAATAAAGAATATAAAGAAAACCTAGAATACATGAGGCAGATTCAAAGAGATTACCAGGAAACTAAAAACTCCATTGAAAGCTGGCAAAACTGCTTGAAAGAAACTAAGGACAGACTATCAAAACTTGAAGACAGGTTTGCAATGTGTGATCATGAAAGGAAAGATCTCTTAAAAATAACAAGGAAACAGGCAGTCACAACACAAAGGCTAAAAGATGACAAGAGGATCTATACCCTAAGAATAAAACATGTGAATGAAGAAGCACGAGTCAAAACAAAGGAATTGCAAAGGCTATTCACAGAAATTATTAAGGAAAACTTTCCAAGCATAACAAAAGGAAATGATATGCAGATGTATGAAGCATACAGAACTCCAGCCACCTACAACCAAAACAGAGCTACACCCAGACACATAATAATCAAGATCCCAGAAATTCAGAACAGAACATTATATAAGAACAGAATATTAAAAGCCATCAGAGAAAAGAAACAGATCACCTATAAAGGAAAACCCATCAAAATCATGGCAGACTTCTCAACACAGACCATCAAATCAAGAAGAGCTTGGAGCAAAGTAATTCAAGCCCTGAAAGAAAATAACCTCCAGCCCAGATTGATATACCCTATAAAACTGTCTCTAGAAATTAATGGAGAAACAAGATGCTTCCATGACAAAGAGGAACTGGGGGAATTTGTGACCACCAATCCAACCCTACAAAAAATACTGCAGGACTTTCTAGAGAGAGAGAGAAAAACAATACGAGGATTTCAGGAACAGTGGCAGAGAGGCCTCAATGAATGGGGCAAACAGTGGAATGAAAGAGAAAAAGAAAAATAGACAACCAATGGCAGAAAAATAGAATACCAGAAATGAGGCAGAGAAGCTTGGCTATAATCTCTAACATAGATGGCCGTGATATACTAACAAAAAGAAACACAGTGTCATGGTTTATGTCGGTGGCCCCCAGGCCTCATGTATTTGCATTGTGCATTTGTGATTAGTTCATTGTCTAGCGCTTGGATTGGTGGTGTCAGTGCTACACTCTCCTAGGGTGTGGAGCCAGGATGTGATGTAATGGCAGGAAGAAGGTGTGTCTCTCTCTCTTGCTGGTTTCTGCTTGCTGTTTGCAGCCACCATGAACTGCGGCCCTGCCATGCCACCCTGCCTTGGAGCCAACTGAGTATGGACTGAAACCTCCAAAAACTGTAAGAAATAAACCTTTCCTTTCCCAACTTTGGGCATCAAGTATCTTGTCTCAGCGACGAATAAAAAGTAACTAAGACACACAGGCAGTGTAGATCAGGAGATAGGGTCCATCGAGATGCTCTGTATTGGAAACATAATTAACCTGAAAGAGGGCTTATGGACAGAAAGTCAAATATGAGAAAACAATGCTCTATGTGACAGGGAACCAGAGAGAAATAGGGGCAACTCGACCAGCACCTGCAGATAGGTTGAAAAGACATGATACTTTTGTGTAGTAGAGAACTACTCAGCTATAATGAAGGAAAACCTGGAGGCTTTTATAAGTAAAGGAATACAACTCGAGATCAAGCCCAGAAGTCAGAAGGTTCAGAACCAGTTAGCATAAAGAGCAGGTTGCTGCCCCCAGTCTAAAAACTGAGGGAGTTAGTGGGACCCAAAATGTGCAGTGCACCCTGTGGGGGTGAAAGGGGAGGAATTGCCTAAAAAAGGAAGGCAGAGGATATTGTTAATAGGGTAACAAGATTTAAAATCTACATTATTCTCATCACTCTGTTTAGATGAATTATATTTTGTTCCACTTTGTCTACTTACACTAGATTTGAGGGTACGGACAACTATCCCCAAAATAGCAGGATATATTACGGTAATCATCCTTAATTTCCTATTAACTTAATCTGAAGACCTGTATAACTTACACTGTCTTATTATGACTAATCTTATTTGAATCTGGTTTGTTAGATTGCTGTTTTGTATTGACTGATTTTATTCGAATCTGTTATGATTGATAGTATCAAGTCTAAGAATATAGGCAACTATACTGAAGATGACAAGATTCACTAGGATACCCACTCTGGTTTGATTATTACCTGCTTTTGAAGTTTTACACTGTCTACAATGTTTTGTTTTTATTAATGTTGTTATATACTGCTGAGACATCATAGTAACCATTGTAGATCACCTTGTATTGCAGTTTTATATGACTTTTTTGTTTTATGTTTTTCTAGGAATTTGTTTTGTTTTGTTTTGTTTTTCCCTCTAATACAGAAAGGACAGATATACATGTAGAGACTCATGCATGTGTAGAGTTTATAAACAGTTTATGAGAACCAACTATATAATGCATGTTGAAATGAACAACTACTTTGAAGAAAAAGAGACACTACAGTACCCAGTGCTGATTCCGTAATGTCAATGATGTGAAATCCAGCAATAGTATTATTCTTTATTCAGAGTGATTTTAGCCTGTTTTGTTTTGTTTAAGTTCAACACACATGAAGGTATGGACAGCTGTTTTGAAGAGAAGGAGAGACCCTATGACAGCCATTCTTGGCTTCCCTATTGTCTGGTCTTGAAGATCTGAAACGCCTTCCTCATCCTGTTCAGAGCAGTTCCATACTATGTTGTTTTGTGTGAATTCCCTGCATGTGAAGATATGGACAACTATCTGGAAGAAAACAAGAGACAATATGATAGAGTGAATATCTCTGATTGTCTTGCTTTGAAATTTATGTCTCTTACATTGCTTTCTTGTATTCTGTTTTGTTGTGTTTAATTTTACCATCTTTAAAATTTAAAAAGAAAAAGGAAAAGAAAACCTTACTAGACAGAGCTGAAAATGGAAGAAACAACAGGAGAGAAAGGACGAGGAGGGGGAGAATGCAAGAAGAGCTAGAATTCTTGGGCTGCCAACAGGAGTGAGACTTAAGAGGGATGAGGGAATTACAAGGAATTAGCCCAAAATTTGGTCTGCAATTTCCTCTTTAGACATCACCAAAATCCTGAACTGTGCACAAGCAGGCTAAGACCCAAACAGCAGCTGTGAATGCGCAGATCTGCTCAGCACAACGACCTGACAGTGCGAGGGCACTGCAGGCAGAAAGGCCAGACTTCTCTGGGGGTTGGGCAGGCCTGGAAAGGCCCCAGGCTCTCACTGAAGCCTCCCTGGGCTACACCTTAGAGACACAACTAAAAGGCAGGCGCTGTGAGTAAGACACACTTCCCAGGAGGAAAGTCTCTGCGCCACAAGGGTAAGAACACGCAACTCACAGTGCAGGAGTAAGCCAAGACTAGAAGAAGTTATCTCTACAAACCTACCCTCAAACCAAGGTGATCTGCCAAAAAATTCTACCATCCATCCATCCATCTACCCATCAATCTATCCATCCATTTATGCATCTCTGTATCTATCTATCCATCCACCCATCCATCTATCCTCAAAAGAAGGCAACACAGGGCTTAAAATTTAATATTTCATTCTTGATATTCAATAAAAATTGCTAGGTGTAACGGTTGATACATTGTGTCAACTTGACAAGTTTAGAAGTCTAACTGAGTGACTCAGCAGGGGTCAGAGGCCTCACTTTTTAAACATCCTCAGCCTGCAGAGGAGAAAGCCTAGAGATGGTGAGGGCACTACACCCACCCAATGGCAGGAAGCTTGCAGCAACGTAAGGGAGGAAGAGGCTAGCTGTCCCCTCTGTTTGCCCTTGTTGCTTCTGCTGTCTTCCACTGTCTTGAACTGTTGCCCCTCTTCCATGCTGTCACAGGCAGCTGAGTTAGTTAGAAATATTATATTGTCAGACAGGGCTGGCCCGCAAAAGAGCCACAGCAGAAGTTCAGATACCTCGCAGCCTTGGGAGAGACAATCACCTCCTGGGGTGGGCCGGATTGTAAGACAAAGGCAAAGCAAACACAGCCACATCCTAAGGGTCCACAGTCCAGATAGTTCTGTCACCCTGAGGAAGTCAGGACTCTTCCCCTACAGGCAGAGTCACTGCCGTTAAGCTGCCCAATTACTAGGTGACTAGCTCCCCCATCTGCTCCCAATTTAATCAATTTTACCTGAGCAATTGATCTTATTGGTTGACCACAGTTCTGTCCCACCTTACACGCACCTTGCAAATTCTCATTTCCCCCACCTTTGACTCATTTAACGTCATGACTTTACTCTATAAAAGTCCCTTAAAAAAAAAGAGTCTTTGGCAACCCCCTGGGGACCCCTTCTGTCTCTCTCAGACAGCAGCTTTCTTTCTCTCAATAAATATACCCTGCTCTTAACCTCTGCTGTTCCTAAAATTCATTCTTCGATTTTAGAGAACACGAACTCGTACCGGACATAGTAGGTCGGGAGTTTTCATTCCCCTGTATCAGTGCCACCTTGCCTTGCAGCCAGCTCATTATGGACTGCAACTGAACAAACAGCTAAATAAATCAATGTTTCTTTTCTTAATTTTGGCCCAGAGAAAAGTAATTAAGACACTAGGTAAACAAAGTAATAGAGCCAAAGGAGTGAAAATCAAGAGAAAAACAAATGATAGACAGAAATGTTCAATTTATCACACAGAAATTTCAAAATAGCCACCATGCCAGGTGTGGTAGTGCATGCCTGTAATCCTGCGCTCAGAGGCTGAGGCAGGCAGAGTGTCACTGGTTTGAGTCCAGCCTGGGCTACACAGTGAGTTCAGTGCCAGCCTGAACTGCATGGTGAGGCCCTGTCTCAAAAACCCCAAAACAAACAAACAAAGAAGCAAACAAACAAACGGCTGGAGGTGTAAATCAGTAGTGAACACTCAGCTAACATGCAAGGCTATGCATTTGATCCCCAGAATCACACACATACACAAAGGTTGAAGAACATCACAAACAACTGGAATCAATGAAATAGAATCAAATAGAAATTCTAGAACTAAAACATATAATAACTGATATTAAGAATTTAAAAGCCAGTTGTGGTGATGTATGCCTGTAATTAACAGCACTCTGGAGGCTGAGGCAGGATTGCTGTGAGTTCAAGGTCAGCCTGGGTTACACAGTGAGTTCAAGGCCACCCGGAACTACATAGTGAGACTGTGTCACAAACCAAAACAAGCAAAAATCAATAAATGGGCCAGGTGTGGTGGTGCAGGCCTGTAATCTCAGCACTTGAGAGGCTGAGGCAGGAGGATTGCTGTGAGTTTTAGGCAAGCTTGGGCTACATAGAAAGTTCAAGGTCAGCTTGACGTACATGTCAAGACTATCGAAAAAACAAACAAATAAATATCAATAAATGGTTGGGTAAATTGGCACGTGCCTGTAATCTCATCTACCTGGGAAGCTGAGGCAAGAGGACTGCTTCGAGTTTGAGGCCAGCCTGGGCTACATAGTGAATTCAAGACCAGCCTAGACGACATATGGAGACCTTGTCTCAAAAAAAAAAAACCCCAAAAAAACCAAGAGCACAACTGAAAAACACATTCAACTACATATTCAAGACGCTTTAGTGGCTGGGGATTTAGCTCAGCGGCACAATGCCTTGCAAGCGCGTGGTTGTGAGTTCAATCTCCAGTACCAATAAAAAATTAAAAAAAAAAAAATCTTTACAGACTCCAAGCTAGATAAATTAAAAACAAACTTAGGAAATTTATAGACAAATCACTGAAAAATCAAACACAGAAAATCTTAACCGTAACCAAAGAATAACATACCACCTTAAAAAAAAGATATACAAGAGATTTTGCATTAGAAAGAATCAAAGTTAGAAGACAACAGAACTAAACCTTTACAGTGCTGAAAGACAACGTACCAACCAAAAATTCTACAGTGGGTGAAAATGTGCTTCATCCCTCCTAGGTACCTTCCCCAAGAGTTCAGGACGTCATTTCCAGGGGCCCCTGTACCCCCATGTTCACAAGTTTCCATGGTTCACATCCCTAACAGCTAAGACCTGGACGCAGCCCACATGTCCACCAGCAGAGGCGCGGATAGGAGAACTCGGTGTTTGCACACAATGGAGTCCTGCTCTGCCCTAAAGAAAGATGAACCTGAGTCATTTGTGGGAAAATGGATGCACGTGAGAGTGTAATCTTAAGTGAAATAGGACACACAAGCTTAAATATCACATGGTTTCTCTAATATGAGAAACCCAGAGTAAAAACAAAGGGCGAAACAAAGGTAACAGGCAGTGGGGAGATAGATCACTCTCAAATGGGAAGGGACTCCAGAGATGGGGGGAGAAGGAGAGAGGGAAAGGGGATTAACAAAAAAAGGAGCTGGGATGTGTTATGCCCATGTACCCACTCCACACAGCACGTCCTGCACACAAGTACAAAAAAGGTGCTCAAGAGGCGGGCAGGGGGTGAAGAAGGAATGAACACATGTTCTGCACGTGTGCCAACTCCACGCAGGGATGGAATGTTATGTCGTACACACAGGTACTAAAAAACTAAAACAAAATAATAAAACATGCTTCAAAATAAAGATATCTTAACAAAAAACCAACTAAAAAACAAAACAAAGTGATAAAACCATACCCAAAACTGAGAGAATGTGTCTCCAGCAGACCTGCACTAAATAAGATACTGAAGAGGAACTCATCAGACTGATCCCAGGAGAAAAGTGCTGATACAAAAAAAGAAAGAGCCATGGAAATAGTAAAATAAAATAATAAATCAAAAATAATATTGACTACAATGACGTGCAGTAATTAAATCACAGCCAGGCATGGTGGTGCTTGCTTGTAATCCCAGCACTTGGGAAAGCTGAGGCAGAAGGATTGCCAAGCATTCAAGGTTAGCCTGAACTACACAGTAATAAGACTGTCTTAAAAAAACAAAAAACAAAAAAATTAAATCACATTTAGAATTAAAGATAAGTTTCCATGGTGACACAAAAAATTGGAAGGAGATAAATGGAGTTGGGGTACATAAGGTTCTTGCATTGCCTAGGATATTACAAAGGCAAAATTTAAGGGAAGCCAGGTGTGATGGCACACACCTGTAATCCCAGCACTCACTACGCTGAGGCTGGAGGATCGCCGGGAATTTGAGGCCAGCCTGGGCTACACCGCGAGTTCAGGGCCAGCTTACACTACACAGCAAGACCCTGTCTCAAAACAAAATAAAACAAAACAAAACAACAAAACAAAACAAAACAACACAACACTTAAGGGAACACTGCTCAAGAGTTTGTGCTGTGATCTTCAATATAAGTGTATACACACACACATGCATACACACACACATGCATACGCACACACACACACACACACAAACCAATAGCAAAAAGCTGATAACAAAAAGAAGTTATAGAGGTGGGGAAATGTGAACAATTACACAGCTACTACTATCAGTTTCAAAGCTAGCACTGTTAGAATCCATGTGTGATTCTCAATCTTAAATTCTGTAGAAGCAAACAGTACTTGTCAACATGAAATGGGAAAGTGCACACTGTCTTCTAAGAGGAACAGCAACTGGCTGAATGTCATACACCTCTCCAGAGGACCACTGGCTGGAAGCACCATCCTGATGGAGCAGTTTCCCAAGTGAGAAAGAAGCAACCCCAACCAAGAAATGTGGAGGGGCTGGCCCGGCTGGGACAGGGGGCTGCCACTGGGCCGTGCAGATCTGAACTCTCCTGCCCACCGAGGAACACACAGGAGCAGCCCACAGGTGCCTCCCACCCAGCACAGCTCTGGAAGCTTCTTTTCAAAGTCCCTTGGAAGCCATGGTTAGAGATTTCTGCCCAGGAGACTGCAATATGTAAATGTTTTATAGTCACTCTCCTGGTATGATAATTATACCCAAATTAAATAGCTAATCAAAAGAAAAACCTACTTGGACCTCAACTTCTATTAATAATCCCAAAGTCAGCACACATATTTTAAAAAGGCAGTGCTTACTGCTACATTAAAAATAAATGAATCAGCTTTTATGACATTTCTGTAATTAATCAGAGAATATTAATAATTTTATGGGTCTTCCAGTAAAAACAATGACCTCAGTCTAAAGCTGTAACCATAAATCAGGCATTAGTAGTTACAGGAGCCCAGATAATACCACATTACCAGCTGATGCTGCGTATTTTCATCTCGTTGCTTAAGAAGTTCTTCGGTTCTCTGCAAGAGACCAAATTCAGCCTTAAATTCAGCTATCAGCTGATGCTTCTTTTTGAAAACTGTACTCTTGCTTCGAAGTTTACTGACATATCGTTTGAACTGTAAGAAAAAGAAAAAAAGCCAATATGTAATCTAGTGAGCACAAAAGTGGTAGCTAAGTATCATGCATAACCTCAATTTTCCTTCACTACTTACTAATGCACATATTGCAAGTACATAGTAACTTAGATTTATTAGAAAATGTGGAAAGACTACTCAGTAAAACACTCTATGAGGCAGGCGCAGTGGTGTACACCTCCAATCACAGCTATGCAGAAGGCCCAGATCACACGTTCAAGGCCAGCATGGGTAAACAGACTATCTCAAAAAAAATCAGTGTACATTTTTACTTTTTGGACCAATCTAAATATTCTGACCTTCTATGTACCTATTCAACTGCTAACAAGAAACAGAAACGGGCAGCAATGGCACTTGTGCACTGTCATCCCCAAATCATTCCACCCAGAGCACAGGACATGCACATCCAATTGTCCAAACAATACCAGCATGATCTTTCTCTTCAGGGAACTCAGAGGAATCACTAGTATAACTACCTTAACTATTTTTATATGCATATACATATACATATGCTGTTTCTTTCCGTTTCTCACACTAATGAGACAATATGACGTGTACACGTGTCTTTTGAGACAGGGTCTCCCTATGCAGTTCAAGCTGATCTTGAGCTCACTCTGTAGGCCAGGCTGATCTCAAACTGGCAACGATCCTCCCGACTCAGGCTCTGGAGTGCTGGGATTACAGGCGTGCGCCACCACGCCTGGCCCCATATGTGTCTGATTTATTTCACTAATCAGTATGTTCTCAAATTGCATCCATTTTGATGGGCATTTAGGTTGTTTCCAAGATCTGGCTATTATGAATTGTGCTGCTGTAAACATGGGTGCACATACACCACCTTGGTATGATGTTTTTAATACTTCTGGGAAGATACCCAGACGGGGCACAGCTGGGTTGAATGGGACGTTTAGTCCTAGTTTTTTGAGGAGTCACCACACTGATTTCCACAGTAAACCTGGTATATTTAAACACATCACTTCAAAACAAAACAAGCTGTGTGCAGTGATGTATGCTGGTAATTACAGCTGCTCGGAAGGTTAAGGCTGGACTGGAAGTTCGAGTTCAGCCTGGTCATTCAACAAGCCTTTTATAATAATGTCTTTTATAATAAAAAAGGGCTTAGCATGTTGCTTAATGCTAGAGTAGATGGACACACACACACATACACACACACACACAGAGCAAGCTATCTTTTTTATTTTTATCTTTTTGTGACAGCGTTCCACTATGTAGCACAGGCTGGCCTCAAACTCACAGCAATCCTCCTGCCTCAGCCTCCCGAGTGCTGGGATTACAAGCGTGTACCATCATGCCTGGCTTTTTCCTTCTAATTTTTAAGGTTAATTATAAGATCAGTAATTCTAAGTTATAGTAGTAAAACAGTATAGCATTTCCAAAATTTATTTTCCCTTAAAGGACTTACCTGATTATACCAAAAAAAAAAAAAAAAAAAAAACTTAAAAATAGGGAGATTAAAAATTGATTGCATAAAAAAATCCTCCAATTTTTAGTTCAGACATTTTTATACACTTGACTTAAGCTTTGAAAAAAATCAAAGAACATGTTGTATTTTAGAGGAAGTTCAAAACAGGTTTCTGTCCCTGACTGAGTTAGTTTTAATGTTAAGGAATCCAGCCCCCACACAGAAAATTTTTGATGGCTGATCCCAGGAACTGCTCTAAAATTTTAAGTCACATCAATGTACCTGGAGTCTAATAACTTCCAATTTTCCCTTTTATAGTATAACTGTGTATGCCTGATAAAACCATAGACTCAGAATCCCTAGAGTAACTATATGTTCTATTAAAAGTGTCCCGGGCAAAGCGCCCAAAATGAAATCAATCCTGTTCATCTGCTATCCTCTGTAATATCTAGGCCAATTTCCCCTTCTCTGTCTTGCTGTGCTCCAGTACTATTTTTAAAAGCTACAAGACAGAAACGGTTTGGGTGAAAGAACAAACTCACCAATTATTAATGTGCCCTACGAGGACTGGTTATGATCGGATATTGTTGTACACACTACCTGGGGCAAGGTAATTGGGTCAGACTAATCCCTGGTCTACACAAATAAGCCACAGGTCCCACTGAGCATTTGGGCTCCAGCACCCTGAAACTAAGTAGAAGACAGAAAACACACTGTCTGTTTTCTTCTTCCACTGGACGCTTCTTCTATTTATCATTTGGATTTTTATTTACTTCTGAATTTTTAACATCATACAAGAAGAGCGTGATAAACACACTGAATCTACAGACATACTGGATAATTTCTGTAGAACATTTTTCCAGAAATGGTCAAAGGGAACATAGGCTTCTGATACATTCTGCCAAACTGCCCTTCAAAAGGCTATTTATAATACTTTTATAACCCATCTGATAAGCAAGCAAAATAATACCTTAGTTTTTATTTGCATTTCTTTATTAGGAAACTTCACTTTTTCACCATGCATACTGTGCATCTATGGGGATTTAAACAAAAAGATCTGCTTGTCTCTAACCCACTTTTATTAGGGTATTTGCCCTTTTCTCGGGTAAAATAGTGATTCCCAAACTTTCTGATCTTGGGACCCCTTCGTATATTCTTAAAATCATTGAGGAGCTCAGAGATCTTATGTTGATTCTATCTACCAATACTTACTGCATTAGAAATGAAAACTGACAAAATTCTAAAATACAAGGGAACAGCCCATTAAGCCACCGGAGTGACGGCATGGTGACACATGAAGCCTCTGTGACACCTACAGCACACTCAGGCAGGAATGGAAGTGGGGAAGCCTGGCCCCAGCCCTCCTCCCCTCCCCGTTCTAGAGCAGCAGTGCCGGCCGGGGCTGGAGCGGAGGGCAGTGCAGGTGGCCCAGGCGCCCAAGGTTAGGGGCGCAGGCGCACGGCGGGCTTGCTGAGTGGCGAGTGCACCAGTGGGTGGGAGTGGAACCACGGGGCAGCGGGCAGGCCAGGGGCAAAAGTCTGTGTGCAGGAAGGAGCCACAGTCCTTAGCCAGCTGGCTAAATTGAGGAAAAAGTGAGTCGGCTGCAAATAAGCAAATGCAACAAGGAAAAGGAGAGTCAGATTTCACAATGACAGGAGAGATTTTAAAACTAGCAATGAGAGAAAGCTAGAAAGAATGCCAAGGTACAGAGTTTTGGTTAGAACCCACAGCTCAATAATGTATTTACACAGATAAACAGTCCGTGTGTGTGCAAACATAGATAGACTTATACACAAAGGTTCACTTTTGCGCAGAAGGAACTAGGCAAGGTAGCAAGAAAAGAAAAACAGGAGATACAAGGTTTGGAAGCAAAGACAATTCTCATTCACATTATTATCTTTGTAGAGAAATTAAAAATAATTTAAAGATACATAATGATTAATAAGCCAATTTAGCAAGTTTACTGAATATAACGTCAGTGACAAAAACCAGCTGCATTTCTGTATGCAAACAGCAAGGAGCTTGTGATTGCAGAAAATAACTCTAGTTTACCTCAAAGTCTGGAAGTCTCTCTCCACACTGAGTGCCTAGCCAGCTGTCACAAATCACATATTCCTTTGTGTTCGTTTCTTTGAATTACAGTACTGTATTGCCTCTGTTCTTTACTCATTCTTTCATTTTTAAAAAGTTTTTTTTTTCTTTTTCTTGGGTACTGGGAATCAAACTCATGACCTCATGCTTGCCAGGCAGCGCTTGTGCCTCTGAGCTAAACCCCCAGCCCTCACTCTTTTAATTTATAATTTTAAGACAGGGTCTCATTAAATTGCCTAGGCTGGGTTCAAACTTGTGATCCTCTTGCCTCAGCCTTCGAAGTAGTAGCTAGGATTACAGGCAAGCACTGCTATGGCTGGCTGTTTTTACAGGTTTCACATTCGACAGTGTGAAAATACAGTGGTACATGAACGCTTCTGTTCACAAACAGTTCACAAACAGTTGCAAACAATTTGTTTGCAAACTGAGGTGTTCGGCAAAGTTTTGTTGCTTTTTGCGAACTCTGTATCCAGCGATGGACGCGTCCTTGGCCATCACATTTGCGTGAACACGAAGCGCCGTTTTTCCCAGAACTGCGGAATCAAGGCACCGTCTGACGTTTTTATGTAAACGCTTTTATGCCTCATCTGTAATGAGTCTGTGAAACGCTGTACACTACAGAACATTATTTGGTAACACAGTATCAGACTTATTATTTTATTTATTTAGTGGTGTTGGGGATTGAACCCAGGGGGGTTTTGTGGGGCTTTTTGGGGTACCAGGGATCAAACTCACTACTTTGCGTTTGCTAGGCAGGCGCTTATACCACTGAGCTAAATCCCCAGCCCTTTTATTTATTTTTTTTTAGTGGCACAGTATTTTCCATTTTACTTAGATCTCTTCTAGCTAAATAAACAGAAATAACTCATTTTAATACTTTTATAATTCCATGATTATATATAAATAGTATTATCATATACATAAGTAATACCACTAAATAATACTACTCAATACTACTTTAAACATTTGTTTGGTTTTGTTTTGAGACAGAGTCTTGCTATGTAGTTCTCTCTGGCCTTGAACTCACTATGTATCCCAGGCTAACCTCGAACTCAGTGATCCTCCTGCCTCAGCCTCCTGAGTGCTGGGATTACAGACCTGTGCCACTGTACATGGCTACTTATTTTTTATTTTGAGACAAGTTTCTTGCCAGTTGTTAAACTGGGCTCAAACTTGTAATTCTTTTGCTTTAGCCCCCTAGAGTGCTGGAATTATAGGCATGCACCACTATACTCAGTTTAGATTTACCGTTATTATTACTTCAGTGGTAGTGGCACATGCCAGCACTGGGTTACAATCCCAACACTTGGGAGGCTAAGGCAGGAGAGTCACTCAGAGTTTGAAGCCAGCCTGAACTACACAGTGAGATCCTGCCTCAAAAAAAGCAATAAATAAATGGATAAATACGTTTCAGTATTTAAAAAAAGGAATATAATAGGTAAAATTAATTTTAAATTTATTTTAGTGGGCCCCTTGCTTAGTATTTTATTACCCTTTAAACTGCTATGAATTGGTTGTGACTTGGAAGCAAAGACAGAAAAAAACTTTAAAATTTTTTTTTAAATTCCTGAATTTGTCAGCATAGCCATATCTTGCTTTGTCACTACAGTCATGAGTTGTTTTTTTTTTTTTTTTGTCATGAGTTCTTAAGATAGCATTTACAACCACCAAGCGAAGAAATGGTGCATTGTTTTATTGTAATTCATTTCTGAAATAAATTAGAAGAAAAAGTAATTACGAAAAATATTTGGAAGGTTTCTATAAACAAGGGATTATAAATCTTAGACATTATTTCTTACCTTTGCTGTTACTTTGAGCACTTTAATATGCCACAAAGTTATTCTAGGTTACCTGTTGTCCATTAAGAGTTGTTCTAAAACTTTTAAATTTCAAATCTTTTTATTGTTGTATGTTACTCATAAAGACTAGATTTCATTCTGGACTACCTGCATGCTCAGTATCAAATACCTTGATCATTTCCACCCCATTCAGAAGGACTGTTTTAAAAGGTCTATTTTAAACAGTTTTAGATACAATTTCAAGATATGATTGCTTTTTTAAAAGCCTAAGTACTGATCTAAAAGCAACTATATGAACTTTACTCTGGAGGGAAGAAAGATACCAATAGAAGCTATATGATTTTTACATTGTTATGGCATTAAATATAGGTAATAATATCAATATATAAATCTGCTATTTAACAGAAAGTATTGGCTTCATTCATCCTATATGAAGAGGTTTGATATTTTATTTTTTTGTTTTTGACAGAGTTTTGCTACGCAGCTCAGGCTGGTCTTCAGCTCACTTTGTAACTCATTTTAGGTCTTGAACCTAAAATGATCCTCCTGCCTCAGCCTCCTGAGTTCCAGGATTAGAGGCATATACCACCTTGCCTGGTTTTATATTCCTTTTAATATCTAAATTGCAAGGGCTGATATTTTAAGTTGATTAATTCAGTGAAAATTAATCCATCCTAACTTTGAAAAATGTGAATGTTTTTCTTGTTGAACAATATTTGAAAAACAAGTTGGCAGTTCTTTGCTTAGTCATTAAAAAACTAAAAATATTTAAAAGAGATATTTAAAAATAATTCTCAAGGAATATTTTAAAAAATCAGTTTCAAAGGAACTAAAAATTTTAAAAGAATTTTAAAATTTAGAAAGATTTTTTTTTTTATCTTTTTGACATAGGGTCTCACTAAACAGTTCAGGCTGGCCTTGAGCTCACTTTGTAGCCTAGGTTGGCCTTGAACTCACAACGATCCTCTTGCCTCAGCCTCCCAAGTGCTGGGATTAGAGGCATGTACCATCACACCCAGCTCTAAAACAATTACTTTATTTCATTTCATTTCATTTCATTTCATTTCATTTCATTTCATTTCATTTCATTTCATTTCCTTTTTGGTACTGGGGATTGAACATGACCTTGCACTTGCCAGGTAGGTGCTTTGCCACTGAGCTACATCCCCTGCCCTAAGACAATTTTTTTTTTCTTTTTTTGGTACTGGGCCTTAGTACTTAGCTGCATTCCCAGAACTTTTTTATTTTTAAATTATTTTTTCAAATTTTTATGTTTTACTCTGGAACAGGGTCTCATTAAGTTGCCCAGTATATGATCCAACTCGTGATCCTCCTGCCTCAGCCTCATTCTGGGACTATAGCATACCTGGCTAGGAAAAACTAATTTTTACGTGTCATCCTTGCGCAGGGGCCATGCTAATCTTCCCTGTATCGTTCCAATTTTAGTATATGTGCTGCTGAAGCGAGCACTAATTTTTAAAACCACAGCACACAAGCAAGAAATAGTTGGAACACTGAGATTAAAACTCCTCATTGTGTACTACAAACACATTTGTCATTAAAGTGAACTATAAAGCTTGCCACGAGGCATGAAAGCCCTTTACAGCAGCTATTACTAATCAACTGTTATGAGCTATATATGCAATCTGGCCTGTCATTTGTGAAAGCACAGCTATCATTCTAGACGCTAAGAGCAATAGGATTAATGCTTTATGCTTCATGCCAATAGGTGTGTGACAGTACTCAATTACGTGAAGTCTAATCTTTATCTCTGCTTGCATTTGGTGCTGGTAATAGATTAATGTTTTACAACGCTAGCTTCTGGCATTAGGACCAATTTCACAGACTCAGCTCCTTTGAGATCAAAATGGAATTCAACAGATGTTCTCTCTCCTTTTATCCACTTAATGTGTTTCAGAGCCTTTACCAGTAATGATCAAAATCTGATCTACCTTTTTAAATGGATGTGGCAACTCAGGTCCCTAGTTCTTTTCATGCTTACTGAGAACTCAAAAGAATTACTAGTTTCCAGGTATCATGCTGGATATTTACGTGAAAACTAAAATCTCTATGTCTGCGGCAAATTTTCTACCTGAACCAAAATGTATGTGTGGTATTGTGAAATAGGAAGAAAATGTTCAAATGAGGAAAGGAACAGGGAGACAGGAGGGAGAAAGAAAAGTAAAAAACATGAGAAGAGGAAAAAATAGAAACAAAGCCCTTGTAAATGAGGAGGGGGGAGTGCTTGAAGGGAAGGTAGGACAATGGGGGAAAAAAAGAAACAAGTTATATCATACACAGGTACAAATTCTCCACCACGAATGTGATCATTTTATAGGATGTCTTTTTTTTTTTTTTTTTTTTTGGTACCGGGGATTGAACTCATGACCTTGCGCTTGCCAGGCAGGCACTTAAGCCACTGAGCTAAATCCCCAGCTCGTGATCATTTTATATACCTAAAATGTACCAATAAAATCTGACTGGAAAAAGGGAAAAAAAATTCTACCTTAATATCTAGCATGAAAATTATTTTCAAAGTAACTTTACAAGAACTTTACAAGACAATCATATAATAAACACTTTATATTGTCGGTTATTTCATCAAGGGATTTATATGTACACAAACTCTGGTAACAGGCCTGAGGTAGTGGGGGAGGTAGGAGATAACACCCACTATTTAAGAGTACCACAAATATGGCCAGAACTTAACTTTTCTGCCCATTTAGGGTCTTGTGTTCTGTCTGAATTCAGACTTGCAGGAAACCTAAAAAGGCCATCTTTTCATGTCTTGTTCGAACAAATCATTTGGATTCAGAGCTGCTATCTGCTCAAAGGCAAGAGAAAACGTTTCAAGGCACCTTTGCCTCCTGCTAAAGTGACAGTCTTTCTAAACACCCATAACTGGGGCTAGATAAACAAACACAGGCATTCTAATCTAACCTTTTCCAACCTGTTAGTGTTACATTTCTAACTTAAAATTAGAAACTCTCGGCATGCCAAGCATGAACAAGGTAATTATCTACAGATGGTGGTGTCTAGTTAACTGCTCCTTCTTCTGAGAGCCTGTAACAAGCCGTATGATATATGCCGTAGAAATGTCTTAAATGAAACCGGTGGCCCAGGAACACCCATCTGGAAAACAGTCAATCAGACCCTCCGAGGTCTCTGCCTTCCTATTGTAAATCAAGTCAACACCACACAGCTGTTGCCATCTCAGATGGCTGCCTCAATTGCTGCCTAAGCAGTTTAGGCTCCAGGAAAACAAAGTATGAAAAATGTTAAATTTGGGGGTTAAACTTATGGCACTGCCTAAATGTCATGTGTAATACACTATTTCTATTTCAGTATTGAGCCAAATGTATTTGATTGTTTTGTTCCACCTCTTGGGAAATTGCAGGGCTCTAGGGTCCTGTTTTGAACTCTACAGAGCACAACGTGATATGAAAAGTTCTAAAAATATCACAGGTTTGCCTGGGCTCACAGAGAGGGGTGGATGAGTCAATTACAAGTGTCAAAATTTGATCCCTAATTCTTCGGGACCTGCCAGCTGCAGCAGATCTTGCCAGGATTCCCTTATCTTCGCTGTGCTTCTCTTTGAAGTATTTAAAGACGGTTTCATAATCTTTCCAGTTGAGTGCTAGGGTTTCTGTCAGTAGGTGTAGAATGAACTGGGTGGCCCTTTCTAAAGCTGCTTATAAATCCCATTTGACCAAACACATTTTTCAATTAGCTATAACTGCAAAACAGCTGAGCTTCTCCTAAGGGCCGAGGAGAAAACACAATGGGCTGCGGGGCCAGGGTGACCGTTTATGCACCAGGTGCCAGCGGAACCTTAGGAGAGGTCATCTGGTGCTATAAAATAAGTTCAGACCCAGCACTCATTTGATGGAAAGCTCTGGGAAAGGTGCTAGCACTACATCATTGGGCTGATTTTATTTTTCACTTTAAAAAAATTTTTTTTTGTTTTGTTTTTTCAGACAGGGTCTAGCTATCTAGTTCAGGCTGGCCTTGAACTCATTATGTAACCCAGACTGGCTTGAACTCACGATAATCCTCCTGCACTATCATTACAGATGTACCCCATCACCCCCCGCAACTTTTTAAAATTATTAAAACAGATTCAGAGATATTGAGGTGACCAAGCCCTAAGTATCAGTTGCTATTAAATACGGCACTCCTAGAAGAAACAGGCTGTTTGCCCTCCTGTTGAGATAGTCTTCAAGCTTAGACTGTTGCCTGTAAGGTGGCAAAAAATCATAGCACGTTTACTGGAGGCTATCAGACTAAATGATGAATTTGTTGTTGGGTATTAAAAGTCACTATGTAGGCGATGAAATGCATAGCTGTGGTTAGAATGAA
>PVJX010035815.1:0-17962 GCA_004027295.1 Dolichotis patagonum | reverse complement strand
CTATTTGGAAGAAAACAAGAGTCAATATGATAGAGAGTGAATATCTCCGATTGTCTAGTTTTGAAATTTTTGTCTCTTACATTGCTTTCTTGTGATCCACTTTGCTCTGTTTTGTTGTGTTTAATTTTACCCTTTTGATATAATTGCATGTATATTTGAGTGGGTAAGATGGATGACCATATTGCTGTTTTTGTCAGATGGTGGAGCAGAACTGTTAACAGTCTCACTGTTTGAATGTCAACTTTACATGTTTTAACTTTGTAATTTGAACAACTATTTCCAAGAAGTTAGTATGTAATTTGTCAAGTAATAATTTCTTAGGTTTTATTGTTGTTGTACTTTTCCTTTTTTCCTTGGAATAATGGATTGTTGGTACCCTTTATTCGGTTTTGTTTTGTTTTTTTCTCTTTAAATAAAATTATTTTTTAAAAAAGCAAAAAAAAAATTATTTGAAAGGAGATGGAGCCCTGATAATGAACTGACAAATGGCTGGTGGGCGTGTCTTAGCTGTCGTTTCAGTCCTCCTCACTCTGTTCTGCTCTGCATGGCAGCATCACTGTCGTCACGGGGAAGGTACATCTAGCACATGATTTCTGCGCCTGTTGTTTGCTCATGTTGAGCAGAAAACCCTTTCAAGATGTTTCCTTGAAATCAGGGTGCTGGGGCTTGGGGGACCAACCAAGAGACCAACCAGCCAGCCTTCCTGGGAAGCTGCGCAAGATGCCCGCCCTCTAGGGAGAGAAGAGTCAGACAGCGGCTCCTGGGAGCCTGCAAGTGCGGGCTAAGAATCAAACACCGTCCATACCTTCCCCCACACACACCACCTTAGCAACCGGATGGTTCTGAGGACAGCCAGAGTTGATAGCACCTAAGGTGCATAGAGCGACTAAATGCTTGTATTGTTGGGTTGGCTGTGCTGACCTGGGGCCCGCAGTCTGAGCATCTCTCTGCAGGATGACAGCATGCACTATAGCAAATATGGGGGATTTCCTTCTACCTTGTCTTTGAAGGCAAATGTTGTTTTCACGGTTTGGGTTTGTTCTGATTAAATGTTTTGCTTTATGCAATATTATGTTTTGATTGGTTTCATAGTGTTTTGTTTTTGGTTTGATCTTACTACATCTGATGGAATGGACAACTATTGTGATAGCAAGATATACTATGGTACCTATTATTGTTTTCCTGGTATCCTGCTTTGAAGTTCGGTACTAATTCTGCTGCGTTGTTTTGACTGGCTTTGTTCTGTCTTGTTTTGTTGGATTTTACTATCTTTAAAATAAAAAAAAAAGAAATCAGCTTCACATGTGCAGGCCATGTTAACATTGATCATTTACTAGTGAACCAGGGTCAGTATCTATTTTCAGGGTCCAGGAACACTTCTGTGAAAGGCAGTTTGGGATAAAGGAGAGAGATCGGGAGGGTCCTAGGTCCTACTTCTAACCCTATTGAATATTTTTTTTAGCTGTGTCCCTTAGTGATTCCCTTATTAAATAAACTTCCAATTGCTCAGGTGTAGAATGAAGATAATAATAACTGCTATGCCGACCTCCCAGAGTCATTGTGAGGAACAAACAAGATAATATAGCCAGGTGTGGTGGTGCATACATGTAATCCCAGCACTCAGGAGGCTGAGGCAGGAGGATCTCCGCAAGTTCAAGGCCAGCTTGGGCTACATAGTGAGACCCTGTCTCAAAAAACAAAAAATAGGGTTGGGTATATAGCTTAGCAGCATAAGTGCTTGCCTGGCAAGCACAAGATCCTAAGTTTGATTTCTGATACAAAAAAAAAGGCAAAAAAATAATGTAAGTGACAAGTGCTTTATAAATTTTAATGTGCCAAGGAACAAGCATTTTTGTTGCAATGAAATATAAAGTTTTCTGTATTAGCCATTTTTAGGTGTACAGTTCAGTGGTATTGTACACTATCATGTTGTAATGCAACTATCACCACCAACCATCTCCCCAACCATCTTCCCAAACTGAAACTCTGTACCCATTAAGCAATAGCATCCTATTTTTCCCTCCCTGTCCTAGAAACCAACTTTTTACTTTCTGTATCTAAGCACTGGACCACTTTCACTACTTGTATAAGTGGAATGACACACATAGTACTTGTCCTTTTCTGTCTGACTTATTTCAGTTAGCATACCATTTTCACAGTTCACCTACAGGCAGCGTATGTCAGAATTTCTTTTCTTTTTTCTTTTTCTTTTTAAAGTTTTGGAGACACTGTGTTGCCCAGGCTGGCATTAAACTCCAGGCTCAAGCAATCCTGCTTCAGCTTGTCGAGTAGCTGGGTTCTGGGAGAGAATTTTCTTTTTTTTTAAAGATTGAAAAATATTCTGTTGAATACCACATTTATTTTTTCATTCAGCTGTCAGTGGACCCTAGGGTTGTTTTCACCTTTGGGTTACTGTGAATAATGCTGCTGTGGACATTGGTTCACAAATACCTGCTCCAGTCTCTGAATTCAGTTCTTCTGTGTATTTATCCAGTAGTAGAATTGCTTGGCAAGATAGAAATTCTCGTGTTTAGTACTTCAAGGAATTTCCCCTACTGTTTTCCAGGGCAACTGCATCATTTTATTTTATTTTATTTTATTTTATTTTATTTTATTTTCTCTCACTCTCTACCAATATCTTGGTTTTAAACTTTTAAAATTTTATTAGTACACATTTGCAGCTCACAATTGTCTTGGGGAGTGGTTTTGTGTGCAGACCACGGCTTATTTAACTGCACCATTTTGAATCCCCATCAGCAATGCTCAAGGTTTCAACTTCTCCGCTCCCTCTCCAATACTTGTTACTTTCTATTTCTATTTTTGTTTTAATAATAGCTCCCCTAAGGGTTGTGCAGCACCTCATTCTATTTTTATTTCTTTTCCCTAATGATATGTGATGTTGAGCATCTTTTCAAAGTCCTTTGCCCATTTTTAAATTGGGTTTGTTGCTGTTGTTGTTGTTGATGTTCTTTACATTTTCTAGATATTAATCTTTTGTCAGATACATGAACTGTAAATACTTTCTCTCATTTCATGGGTTGCCAAGTACTTTTCATTTTTACTCATGTAGTTAGGTCCTATGAAAATATGATCAACCCTTCATCATGGAGCTTTAGGAGCTGAGAACACCACACAAGCACACACACACACACACCCCTATATAAAAATGATATCATAATTTAAAGATCAGGTGCAACATTTTCAGTTGCAAAATTTTAGATAGTGAGAAAAAATACTGCAAGTTTTCCCTATTCATAATAGATCTCAGTAAGATACAGTCATGCACGTCATAAAGACTGTTTGGTCCAAGACAGCCTGCATATGCGACAGTGTCATATCACCTAGCAATCTTAGTTTGCCTAAGTATGCTCGGCGATGTTTGTACAATGACAAAATTGTCTGACAACATATTCCTTAGAATTTATACCCGTTGTTAAGCGACAACTATATTTAATTTATTAGCAAGCTAGAAAGAGGCTTCCTTCATGTATACAATAATTAGAAAAATTAGCAGATGTGACAGAAGAAAGCTAAAGCTGTACATGCCTGCAGGGAAAGTATAAAGACACTTTTTTACAACAACATCGATTGGTTGTGCCTTGCCAGTCACCATTCACAAGGGAAAAGCCAACAAGCCATATCACAGGAGAGAATACATGCCTTCTTCAGAGGTCAATCATTAAACAGTTTAGGTGTAAATAACATTGCAAATATAAAGAGTACCTATGGCCCTTGCATTGTTTATTTTACGAACTTGATAGGCTCCACTCTGTGTTAGGCACTAGAGACCAAAAATTAAGTGACCATAGTTCCTGCCTTCCATAAGAGCTCTTACTCTCGTGGGAAAAAAATGATCACATAAACAGACAACTACAGTACAATGTGGAGCTCCAAGGAGCGTTTTCTTTATGGATAATCCACAGCCAACTGCTGTGAGGAATTCCTCAGTAATATAAAGCCCATTGCTGACGTGTAGGAGCTCAGGAAATGCAGTGTCAACCTTAGGGTAACGAGGGCCAGGGATGTAGCTCAGGGATGTAAACTTAGGAAATGTTGAATCTATTACTAGATTCTAAGTTCTTTCAGTGTTGAGATGGGGTGCATAAACCACGCGAGATTTTTGTGTCAAATTTTGAAAAATTTGTCTTCATTTTTAAAATAATATATTCTCAAGTTCAGGGATGAGCTCAGTGGCACAGCACCTGCCTGGCAAGCACAGGTCATGAGTTCGATTCCCAGTTTTTAAAAAAAAAAACCCTAAATGTAATGTATTCTTGTAGAAAATGCAAACAGTACAGAACTCCCTCGAGGTAACCACTATTAACAGGTCACTCTACTCTGTTTCATCTAAGGTGCCACTGACTGTAAGACGCATTTTAAATTCAAGTTGTGCTAAATAAAAGGAGAAAAGGGGATTTTATGCTAACGTGAAATAATCACACACAGAGGTTAAATATCATGTGGCTCCTCTTATATCAGAAACCCAAAATGTAAATAATTTAAAGAGCAAAATAAGAGACAATAGGAAACAGGAGGTCAACGTTTTGCAGATGGGCAGGGGATCTGAGACTGGAGGGAGAGGGGAAAGGGGCAGAGAGAGAAATAAAAAGGACTAAGCTGTCATATATACATGAACTGACTGCCCACAGTGAACATATTCGTTCAGTATTGCAAGTACATACTAATACAAAGTACATTTTTACATTTAAATTTTTTAAAAAGTATTTTAGTAAGCATTTGCAGTCTTGGATCTATGTGAACAGAAAACAAGGTAGACCTGAGCAAACTAGAGGAAAATTACATGATTAAAAGAGAATGGATTATATGACTAAAAGAGAATGATATTCATGTGCATACTAATGTTTTATTCTTCTAGGTGAACTAGGTATATTGAGCTAAGGCAACCATTCCCAAAAGCTCTGGCTCTTAGAAGACGCTGTTTATATTCCCTGAATTGTACATAATACCATAGAAATAGGTAAACAACTGTGTCTCTCTGTCTTTGGAAAATTTTTTCTGTGTTGCTCAAACAAAACTTTGCCTGGAAGGAGATAAATCTCTAGTTTCTGAAACCTTGGTCGATATGTATATATTGGTCCTGCACGGATGATACAAGTATGAAAGAACAGAGCTTTCTAAAGTTCATTGCCCTATCTTTATTTTCTATACTAAAACCCAAAGGGTTTTAAGAAGTAACAAGTGTTGGGATGCAACCTGACAAACGTTTAGGTGGTTTTGTCTCAGAAACTCTAAGGAGGAACCACGGCATAACAGTGTCAGGAAGGCCTGTGTGTAGGAACACAGGCTTCCCACTGAGCTCTATGACTAATTAGATGTATAGTTTGAGATAAATCACTTAACCTCTCTATACCTATCCCTCTCATCCCTAATTACCCTATCTAGTCCACAAGTTATTAGGAAGATCAAAAGAAGTTGTAAATACAGAAGCGCTTCAAAATTGTAGCACATGCATATTATAAAGTATTATGGTGTTAATACTTACAGTTGTTATTGGTCTGCAGTGCCACTCTTACACACTTTAACAAGAAGAGACTATGCTCTGCATCTTATATTTCAAAGGGCTCTGCAAGTCAAAATATACAGACACAAATTTATTAAACACCTGCTAACATATGCCTAGGAGATATGCCCTCAGCTCTGATAATAGCATTGACATCCTTTGGAGTGATTTGAAGATTATATACAATATATTTTAGATCATCTTGATTAAACACACATCAAATTTGACCTCATAGACACTCTCAATTAACAATGGATATGCCTTAAAAATGCTGCTATGGCAGTTACATTTAATTTAGACAAGATAGTGAGTTGTACCAGGAGAGTAAAGGGAAACAGTAGAGGATTCTTAAGTAGATAAGGAATTGTATCTCTAATGGTAAATACTTTGGATTTGTGCCAATCACAGTTATTTGGTATGGACTATTTCTTGCTACTAATAGTGTTAACAAAGGCATATAAAAGGTACGAACTGGTCTAGAATTGAACTCAGGGGGCCAGGGATTTAGCTCAGTGCCTTAAGTGCCTGCCTGGCAAGTGTGAGATCGTGAGTTCGATCCCTGGTACCAAAAAAAAAAAAAAAAAAAAATTGAACTCAGGGCCTTGTGCTTGGCAGACAGCCGCTGCACTGCTGAGCTACATCCCTGGCCCTCAAGAAATTTGAATGAGCTGAACTACTTAGTGTTCCTTTTGTTTTCTTTTATTGTACCCATCTCAACATTGAAAAGAACTGAAAAAAATTTAAACTTTGGGTAGATACTGCTTTACAGGCTGATAAAAAGAAATCTATAAAATATAATTCATATGATAAAATTTTTTTGATAGGCTAAAATTTATAATATTTTCTCTGGTAATTATCATTATTACAACCTCATAAAAAGGTCTGAACATGATATATAAAATTGATACCCTACTATCTACATTTGTAAATGTATGAAATTTTCCATAACAAAAAGTTAAGCAAAAATCTAGGAAGTACATAGAGGAGGAAAAAATAGTTTCCTTTATTTTTGGAGGTTCTGAAACTGAGACCTGCAAAGTAAACTGACAAAAGATATGTGAACAGAAGAAAAGGCATACAAATCTTATTTCATGTTAATCATTCTGTTACTAAATTCTCAGTATATGGTCCAGGCTGGCCTCAAACTTAAGATCCTTCTGCTTCAGCCTTCTGAGTGCTGGGATTACAGGTGTTCACCAGCAATCCCAGCTGATACCTTTATTGTTATGTGCACAGAGTACATCACAGGAAAAAAGTAAAGAACTAAAGTGATTAAAGCCTGGGTCTTATATACCATTTAACAAAAGGTGATAAATTGTGAAGAGAGACGACGAAGAAGAAGAGCTTCTAAAAGCAGTAAATTGTGGTTGTGAAAGGGGGCAATAGTGGAAGAGAAGGGTGACTTCACTATGGTTGGTGCAGACCTAACTCAGTGCTGGCATTCTGTCTCCAGGGATAACACCTGTTCAGGAGGAAAAAAGCTTCTTTTGGGCAATATCTGCTACTTTTGTTCTCCAATACTGGGGATCAAACCCAGGCCCCCATGCATACTAGACAAACAATCTACCACTGAATTATAGCCACGGTCCCTAAACTGCCTTCAGCTCAAAATAATGCTGTGTCAAAGCAGCACATTTCAGGATGATATAGTCTGATTCCCTTCAAGTACACTGTTTCAGAAAAGTTGTTTATTTTGCTATTTTATTGTGCACAGAGCACAAATTACATGGAAATCTAATTAATACAATTATTTTGCTGAAAAATGAAAATGCAATATTTTATGCAATAAGCATAGCAATTTATGAATTATATACATATTTATTTCTTAAATATCACAAATCTATCAATAGAACCTCAAATGCACAATAAAGTCTACTCCTAGCTACATAAAAATCATCATTTTACACATCTCAAAAAATATTGTCAAAACAACAGCATATTTAACAACTTGTCAAAGAAGGTGGATATTTAATAGTTTGATAGCTTGATTTATAATTTCACATGATTTAAACCTGCTCTGTGTAGCCTTCTATTTGTACACTTGCCCTGGGTACTGCAAACATTAGCGACACAGTTGATCTCAGAATTTCTCTTTTATTTTTAATTTTAACAACTAACCATGTTTCGATGAGGACTTTTAGAATAATTGTTATTCCATTTACAATCTCGTGATATTTTAGAAAAAATGTTCTATAATTTTACTAAATATCAGAAATGGGGCTAAGATATTTCAGCATTTTATCCCCAGCAGGAAGTATGTATTATCTATTAATGGCGAGCTGGGCATGATGGCGCATGCCTATGATCCCAGCACTCAGGAGGCTGAGGCAAGAGGATCTATGCAAATTCAAGGCCAGCATGGGCTACAAAGTGAGTTCCAGGCTAGTCTGAACTGCATAGTGAAACCCTGTCTCTAAAAGACAAGAACAAGAAGAAGAAGAAGAACTCACAAAAAAGAAGAATATGGCTGTGTTGAAATCCTGTTTCCAAAAACAATCATCATCTCATTAGTAAAAATAGGAATAGATGCGGTCAAGTTATAAGTCTTTCATGGAAGCTGCTCATTAAGCACACTCTGTGGAGAGCTCTGTTTAAAACCCCAGACTCTCGCTCAATACAAACAGGCCTTAGGGTCCTTACTGTAGAGAGGGAATTTGAGATCCTTTATTATCTGCATGATGAAGACATTTAGCTTCGTATTTCCTTTGTATTTCGTCCCCAAATTAGAATATACAAAGGGATAAGGTGAACATGTAACTTAATATTAGACAACAGACAACCAACAATTTGTTCTGCATAAACAATACATTTATAAAGTCCTTCTGCTATATAACTGAAATCTCCATGTACAGCGACATTTTCTGACTTGTACAAAAACTGTTCGGTAAAGTACACGAATACCACATTTCTTTAGTTCCAAGATATTTTTGATGATAGGATTGACCAAAAATGAAGTAATCATTTTTAAGGAGAAAAAAAGAAGACTGTAAGGTTAATTTCACAAACACTGAAGTGTGAAAAGAAAGTGTGTATGTCTTCAAGTTAAGAAAACCCTAAAAATGTTTCCTAAGTGTTCTTTAGAATTAGAAAGCTCTTATTCTCTAGAGAGGTCCTAGGGAATGGTGGGAGTGAGAGGAAAGTCCTGTGGGTCACTCTGCAAGGGAAGCCCAAGGGCCTCGGGGTCTGGACAGAGTTCAATCGAGCACAGGGCCGTGGAGGGAAGGACTGAGGGGTTAAAGGGGCTTTCACAGCAGCCACGGGTCCCGTGGGGGTAGAGGGTAAAGAGATTTTTACCTCTGTCTGGTTCTGACTCCAAATAACAGAAGCCTACACGAGATTATTCAAGTGGCCCTCACTTCTGAAACCTGTTCTTGTAGCTTGTTTTCAAAATCTAGCCGCTAGGCAAAGCACACAATCTTTCAGTTCGCTTTCTTAAGAAACTGGGCTGAGTGTTCTACCTCCCTGAACATTTTAAATTATTTTTCTTTTGAGTGTAACAATAAAATTTCTTTTTGAGTGTAACAATAAAATATTTTTAATTCTATGTGGTAGAAAAATGCAAAATGTTTTGAGGCTAAATACCAAAGGCATAGTCATTAGGTGTTACTGTGTTTAGGCGATAAATTCCTGTGATGGAGCAAGCCGTTTCCATCAGAGTGGAGAAATAAAACAAAAAGCAAATTCCCTACATAAACGTCGCATGAGCTCTTTGTGGCCAGAAATGAGGTATTCACTGAGTTTACTCAGCACCTGCCGTTTAGTTCAGGGGGCTTCATTCTGTAAACGCCGACAACTAGCGTAAGTCTGAACAATTGCAATGGGCACTTTCATATAATAACTTTGCCCTTATTCTCTGAAGAATAAACAACACAAAAAGTGTGAGCACTCTGTGGCTAAAGTAGTAAATAAATATCTGCTAAGAGTCTGGGAATAGAGACAGCGTTTAAAGATGGAGAACAAAAAAAAAAAAGAAAGAAAGTGGACATCTGAATCTTCTGGGCAGTTTTGATTGTCAACACCACTTTGACAGATGAAGTGGATACGAACCGCTATGCCTCGCTTCCGACTCTTATCCCAAGATGGAGTATCACTGGGGTGTGACACACTTTCGTTTTTATGTGTCATTCTATTCCTTAAACTCTGGGGAAGCCTTTGTTTATTGAGTGCCTACTGTGTGCCCCGCACTACGCAGGGCATCGGGGGAACAAAAACGACCAAGCGGAAGTCTCTGCTCTTGCGGAGTTGTGCTGTGCTGTGCTGGGGGAGCAGCGGAGCCCAGGGCTGCAGTCAGGCAGGAAAAGCACTTGCTGGGCTTCTGCAGACTGACTGGGGAGAGCAGCCCCACGCAGCACTGCTCAGGTCAGCCCGTGGCGTGCGTCCTGTTCCCTCGAGGGTGGCAAGTGAGGTGGCAGTGGTGTGCAGGAAGCCTCCCCTAGAAAGAAAGGACCAGAATCTAAAGTCTCAGCCAATGGATATAGCCAGATGAAACGAGGCAAAGGAGTGTGGAAGAGCCTTTTTGGCAAAAGGAACGAAATAAAATTGGCAGTGACTGCTGAGTCATCAAGTGGGGGCAGGGGCAGAAAGAAACAGAACTCTTTCAGGGGGGCAGGTGAGAGCTACGCAGAGCTGGGCAGGAGAGGCAACGCGAGGTTCTGATGAACTCTCTCCTGTCCGCTCTGCTTTGGGGATTGTCCCTACCCTTCGCTGGTGGATCCTTTGTTCTAGCTTATGTCATAGCCTTGTATCATAGCTCCCTTACCTCTTGGTTTGGCATGTTGGTAAACCGCCATCTTTTAGCTCCCTCCCTGCCTCCCTTACCTTAGCATCCGTTCTTGTCGAACTCCTTTGGTCAGTGCTTTTTTGCTGCTTGTTTGGTTGGTGTTACACATAGCTAACACCCAAGTAAATTAAACTTACTTTTATACTCACTGATCTTTCCTTGCTAGAAAGACTATGATTAATTGAAATAAGAGCTTAGATTTTTTAAAAAATGATTTCCAAAGAAGTAGCCAAGAGCTGAGGGCTAAGAGCCAAGAAATCCAATAATACTGATAATTGCTATTATAGCAGATATTTTTTGGTTGCCTGCTTCATGCAATAGACCTGCCTTCTCTCACTGGTAGTACAGCAGCTTGATTTTCCTTTGGGGAAACCACTCCTCCTTATATAGCTTATCCCATGCTTACCCAGAAGCCGAACCATTCCATGGTTAGTTACAAGCATCACATTCCATCTTCTTCATCCTTGCCCCCATGCTGGGGACTGAAGCCAGGGCCTCACATATACTAGGCAAGGCTCTCCTACTAAGCTACACTTCCAGCTCCCTCTAGCATTTTTCAAAATTTATTTTGAGATGGAGTATCAGTAAATTGCCTAGAATGGCCTCAACTTTCAACCTCCTGCCTCAACCTTCTGAGTAGCAGAGATTACAGGCTTGCAACACCATGCTTGATACATTCTATTTTCTTATGTATGGCTTTTGGTTCCAGGTTCCAGGACAAGGAATCCTAGGACCGAGTAATTCTAGAAGTAGACAAGGGAACATGCATTTATTGGGAGCTGTTGGAAGCCATCTTGTGATCATGAGGGTTGCTGACTATGGGATAATGCTGACACTGGAGAAGGTAGAGTGGAAAGATGAAAAGTAATTGAGTCCTTAGTGACATACTGGAATCCCTAGTGGCTGACAGCTTAGAGAGCCTGAACTAACCCAAAATGCTGCCACAGCTCTGGACCTTTCTGTTTCATGCATCAATACATTCTCTGATTGTTTAAGCCAATTTGTTATTTTTGTTATTTGCAGCATAAAACATCCAATGCTATAACAACTACTACTTGTTGAGTGACTACTATGTGCCAGGTATTGTAATGGGTATTGCACAAAGACTAATTCTCACAACCAAGCCAGGCATGCTGGTGCATACCTGTAACCCCAGCACTCTGGAAGGCTGAAGCTAGACAATTTAGAGACTTAGGCAGAGCCTGTCACAAAATAAAAAATAAAAAGGCTGAGCATGTAGTTCAGTGCAAAACCCTAGGTTCAATCCCCAGTACCACAAAAAACAAAACTAAACTAGTTCTTTTAGTATGTATTTTATTTTATACATATATATGAATATATACAATATATAGAGATATATATGTATTTTACTTCACACAAAATTCCCATTTTAATCATTCTTAAATACATAATTCTGTGTAATTCACAATGTTGTGGAACCAGCACTATGATTTCCTACAATCATTACAATTTCCAACCATATTTTGAAGTGGATCAATTTTTCTAAAAAGGAAGATTCCTCAGAGAGTTCATTACCCAAGTGAGACCACCAATTAGTGTTGTAGTCAGGCTTTAAAACAAGTTTTCTCAACTACAAAACCTATGTTTCTCTACTTCATTATAGTGCCAAATTAAATTATCAAGCAAGGAAGCAGAAAATCTTGGTTAAGCTACTAAGCTCAGGGTCCACAACACGAAGACAAAGCACTCAAGAGGAACAGGTGCAGTGAATAGAAATCAAGCTCTGAGAGTTAGAAAGGGGGCTCAGTGCTGGCGACATCAAGAATATCTGCTTGTATGACCCTACTCTGGTTTGCAAACAATCCTTACCCTGCCACTTCTCCAAAGGATCCTGACCTAAAGGCTAGTAACAAACTATATTTTAAAACCAAAATACCCTCAATTTCACTGAAGTGTTCATTAACATAAGAAAGTTGATGTGTATCAGGAGGCAGACGCATCCTGTGGGGAGCCAGGCCCTGTGAGCCAGGCGGTATGACTTGAATGACTGCAGAGCTCCGGCTCCTCCTCCAGGATTTCAGGTGGTGCTGCCCCGCCACGTCACAAGTTTCTGTACTAAAGGCTATCCACCTTGATGAGTATCTCTTAACTGTTTACTTTTTTAAATAAGGGTTTTTAACTGAGGCTATTAGAATACCAAGAAGGTGTTTAATCTGTTGATCTCTTATTTTCAAGAGTCTGATTCCTTTCATTTGTGATCTTAGGTAAGTAGTAGCTTGAAGGGTTTTACTTACACAAACAGATCAGTTTTCTAATTTACAGTTTCCAAAAGTATAAGTTTCCACATGTTGGAGGTTCTCTTGAAATGTTGGGGAGGAGGGCAGGTGGACAATGGATTGAGTAGACACCCCATGCCTTCATACCCCAAAACCTACGCCTTCACACAAGCACCTTTTCCTGCTGTGTTCTGAAAAAAAAAATTCTAAAAACTATTTTATATACAAATTTTCATGTCGGTCTTGATTCACTCACTGCCCACTGAACAGAAATGAGATGAGCAGGAATGCATGGAACCAGTATCATCTGACATGGTTGGCACATGCATGAGGCTTATCACCCTTGGTCTCTGGAGAGCAAATTTTTTCATGTGTTTGGGTAGTCCGGTAATACATGATTTTTTTTTTTAACAAAACAGAAAAGTAGACTTTGCCCTCCTCATTTTAGTTCATATCCTTACGCTCCTCTCCACCCCTGCCTCTCCTTCCAGGAAGCTCCGTGGCAGAGGAGGGCAGGGCCACACTATGCAGTAGGTAGCAGGGGATAGTGAACAGGGTGGAAGGAGGCTGAGAAAGGCCCAGTTCAGGTCACATGGGGGCCTTGAGAAAGGAGTCATCTGGCACCTCTTCAAACCAATATTGTTTAAATAGCTAAGGACAGAAAACAATTCAATTTCTGTTAGTATAGAAGGTTAGTATACAAGGTATGGTCTAAATAAGAATTTATTACATGCATTGACTGTAACACTATTTCCACTTCTTTGGAATTGTCTTTCTTTTCACAGCTTTTTCATCACTTAAAACTTGAATAGCAATAGTTACTCACTTACCAAGCAAAGGTAAATTATAGTTACAAAATCTTGCTCAAGTTATATTTACAAGTTCTTTTTTAAAAAACTAGTTTTTATATCATAAAAACAGTTCCAACATTTCAAAGTTCTTGTTCTTCATTTTTCTTTTGGGAATTTCTTAGCAATACAACCTCTTATAAGATATGTGCGTGGCTTTAAAAGGTAGAAAATAATAATCTGTCCTCAAAAACAATTTTAGGTTTAAATTTTAAACCAGCTGGATGTGGTGACGCATGCCTGTAATCCTAGCACTTGGAAGGCTGAGGCAGGAGAATTGCCACAAGTTTCAGGCCAGCTGGGGCTATAAAGTGAGTTCAAAGCCAGCCTGAAGTACACAGTAGCTTTGTCTAAAAAAAACAAAAAACTCAAACCCAAATCCTACCTCAGCCCCCTTCTCCCAGTCAGCTCAGTATGTCTCCAGTCAGATCCTCAACCTTAATACCATTTTATTAATAGACAAATGGCCAAATTTAAAGTAAAGTTTGGATCATAGCTGGGTAGAGAGGGGGAAGTCAAAATGAGGCCTCTTACTTTTCTAAGTAAACCTTGGAACCCCTCAAGTGTGCCAAAACAGAAGTGAGACAAGGGGTTAGAAAACCACTGAAGTACACAGGTACCAATACCTGAGCACAAGCCCATCTGACCAGCTGCCAGCATGAGGCTGGCCTGTTAGAACCATGCAGTCAGAAACAGAAGGTAGAGGAGGAAAACAGAGTCTTCTCAAGAAAATTAATCCAACCACCCCTACCTCTTGATTTGCTCACTACATGCAGGAAATGTGCAAACCAGCCTGCTGTTCCTAGCAGTAGGAAATGAAAAACAGGCAGTAGGGCCTGCAGGGGAAAAAATAAGTGCCTTTCAATATTATGTTCCCTCCCTCCAGTGAAGTGTCACCAATGTCTCTGATCAGACTAATCAGTGCTTCCAGGTAAAAGATCTCATAAGAGGATAGAGAAATGGACAGAAGCTAGGGGGGAAGTTTTCTCCCTCATAAGCTTTGGCAGAAATGCAGACAGAGGTTCTGAATACACTTCCTTACCCCAAAGCCTCATTATTTTGTCTTTATCAACTGGGTTTAATAACCAAATCCTTGTTCAATGAAGACTGTTCATCTAGGAGGTTAGCAGCAAATTCAGTTATTACATTTGATCTTGACTGTAACTTCCTGAGACCACCGAGACACGAACTGTGTTGTTCTTCCCAAGATTCTCTGTAATGGATTAGAGTGATGGGGTCATTAAATAATTTAACTTCAAGGTCACATTGTACCCTAGGCCAAAAATTCACTCTCTAGTCTGTTCGAAATCATGTCTACTCATATTGCCCAAAATTGGTCAACAGGGAAGGTTACTTTTAAAGGTCCAATGAAACAACAAAGAATAGCTGAAAGTTGAACAAAGTGAATCCCTTCACATTATTAAATTTCCAAGGTAATTCAAGTCCAAAACAAATTCGTCTTTCTGTTGTAAACTAAATTCCCAAGATCTTTAAATGTGGTATTTTTCTCTCTAGTTTCTTGATTTTTTTATCCAGAGTCTTCTCCTTCAAACACGTAGGGTTTTGGGGTCCTTGAGTGGCTACTGCATCTTCTTCTACTACAGCAGATTCAGTGTAGCTAAAAATTCTCACCCCAGACAGTATACTTCAGTTAGTTAGTTGCCCAGGTAATAGTTCCTGTTCTAGTTCCAGTTGTTCCTTAGAAACAGCTGGTCACTGTGATGACATTGTATAAACCAATTCCCAGTTGACAAGCTATTCTGCCTCTATAATTCCTGCTTGCTTATCTCATATAAGTCCCAGACCACCAGCAATTGGGGCCTGATAGTATAAGAATGGTCCCAATCAGTGCCTGCTGATGTAAATAAATCTGCCACCAAATCCTGGGTATTGGTTTAGTGTTTCTGTTTGTCATTACATCTGATATGTTGGCCAAGAAGACTGACTGTGCTGACCTCTTTGGTCATGGCCCTCACATATGGAGCAAGAACTTCTCCAATTCCAGACAGGAAAGAATGCCCTTAAGATTTCTCAAGTCCCCTTGGAAGTCTGGAGGATTCCTGGCTCCCCAATCAAATGGCTCACATCAGACCCCAAAGGGTGGAGGACACAATCTGTCTGTCTGCCTGCCTGTCTACCTACCTGCCTGATTCTGGTAAGACCCTGGGTACCCCAGTTACTCAGTCTGTCAGTCCTGCTCAGTTCAAAAAGCCATGGTTGCATTTCCTTTCCTCCTATCCAGAAAGAGGGCTCCACGTGACCTCAGCTTTCTATATATTGTCTTTTGTCTTTATTTCTCCATCCTCTCCCCACCCTTCTCCCTGAGACTTGTGCAGGATGTGACACCTGCTGAATGATGTTGTGAGTGGCATGGACAGCACAAGCAACAGGCTGCTCTGTCTGTGCACTGAGACTGGGAAGCACTGGTCACGGTGGCCAATTGGGCCTTCACCTGCAGTTCTGTGGCAATCAACCTATGGCACAATGGAGGCCTTGCACCCTCCTTAGCTAGGTTGTGCCTAAGTCCCCATGAGGGGCATGGCCAGGTGGGCATATGAATGGTCTCTCTCTGAGGAGTACCTCCTTTGTCTGTTGTGCCATCATTCAAGGGTATGCAACACACACTTAGGGAGCCAGAAATAGGAACTAGTCAAAACCACAGTCCCTGACTGCAGGAAAAAGGGCTTTTATGGAGTTCCAAATGAAACCAAACCACTCCCTGCATCTCAAAGAAAAAAAAGGAAAAAGAGGCCCATTTTTCTTGAAAAGTCTGCATTGGTATCCTAGTAGGCTGCTACTATTGCTACTAACACTTATAGCTTCACTCCCCACTCCAAACTCATCTACTTCCAGCCAGTTAAACTGGTTCCAGCTATCCATTGCCTACATTCTGCCACAGAGGCCCTCCCTCCAAAGCCTTCTGCTTATACACCTATCCTGGTCAGATGGCATCATTTAATGCCCACTCAAGATGACTATCAAAAGTCCTTCTGAGTTCTATATTTTGACTGAGGAAAAATTGGACTGTCAGCCCTGACAAATGAGTTACACCCTTTTGGGCCTGAATAGACAGCTCAGATCAAGCTCTATCAAATTGGGCCCCTGAGAGCCAAAGGTCATTGCAGAAGTTGGGGGAAAAGCTGTGACTTTCCTGGTAGACAATAGAACAGAAGGACTCTCTGGCCTCAAAAGTTCCCTCTGTCAAAAAAGTTTCTATAACCAGAGCAACTGGAACTCTTGCCTCTCACCCCTTTTTCCAGGCACAGACTTATAGCCTTGAAGGATATCTCCTCTGAACCAAGCCAGTCAGCCTCCCTCTATTTTAACCCTGCACTTTCAACTTTGGCTATTCCCTGAGACAAAGATGATACTTGCATCAGCCTAAGAGAGATAAAAGCAATCCTGAAGTTCTGAAAACTCTCCTCCCAGAGGTATGGGCTAAAGACTTGCCTCCAGGCTCAGCAGCACAGCACCTGCCTGGTAAGCAAAAGGTAGTGAGTTCAATTCCCAATACCAAAAAAACAAATTCATGAAAATCTTTGGGCCAGGGATTTAGCTCAGTGGCATAAGCACCTGCCTGGCAAGTGCAAGGTCATAAGTTTGATCCTCAGTACAAAAAAAAAAAAAAAAAAAAAAGAGTTGCTTCCAGCCTGGAGATCAACCATGCCACCTGCTGTCAGCAGTCACAGGAAACACAAACAGCCATCCAGTCACACATCAGTCTGACAGACTATTAACTACTTTGAGCAAATCGCCATGCCATCAATAGTGCAGCCATCACCTTACATTCTGCAATTCCCAACCCATGCACCCTTTTTGGACTGTTAACCAATTGCTGCAAGGGTTTAGGAACTCTCCCACTGTTTTCAGCACGGCTCTGACAACAGATTTGGCTGCTCTGAGACAGCCTGTTTCTCTCTTCCTTCCAGTGCCACAATTCTGTCACTGTCAACTTCATCCTGGGGCAACTCTCCTCTATCAAACAGTACCCCATGCTGCAAGAGACTCAGCTAGAAATTCAACCACACATCCAGAGCTTTCAAAATCACAATGTTTATAGACTGTCAAACTGCTGAAATATATCTCTCCTGCCAGTAAAGCCGATTCAAGATCTCCAAGCTCCAAGACCACCTAGATTGTCCTCTGTATACACTGCCTCAGTCTTTTGCCACCCACCGCCTGCTGGTACACTTATCTGGACCTAAAGAATGTCTTATTCTGCCTTTGGTTGGCTCCTTTCAGCCAGCCCCTCTTTGCAAACACCTCAGTTCTGGACCCAAAATCCAACTCCTAGACACTACCTCCCAGAGGTTCAAAAACTTATTTCTTCTTTGCTGCACTTCTGATAGATGACACCTAAGCTGCCTGCTAGAAAGGCACAAAAGCTCTGCTACAATATCTTGCAGAAACTGTTTATAAGAAAGAAATTCTGAAAATTTCTCAGAGCTGCCGGCTTCTATGAAATCTGGATCCTTCAATTCACAAAAATAATGATGCTTACTCCAACTGTCAGGCCCTGGCCCAGGTGCCCACTGGCCTACCTGTGCAAATACTAGGATTTGGTTGCCAAGGCTGC
>PVJX010035814.1:0-17959 GCA_004027295.1 Dolichotis patagonum | reverse complement strand
GACCTCGCGCTTGCCAGGCAGGCGCTTAAGCCACTGAGCTAAATCCCCGGCAAAAAAGGAATTCTTAAAGAATTTAAATGGCTATTTGTAGGCAACAGTCTCTAAAAACGTAACACCCATGATGCATTTTCCACTTTTTATTATCTTGTTTCAACTCTGCCTGCATTTGTGAATTTGAGCATAGGTGAAATTTAGAAGGATGGTTTTCAGTAGCGCCTATTACTGGCATAGGAAGAGAAATCTGAGTGTAAGTATCACATGTGAACGTGCTGAAGATGTGAGTTTAAAAATCTAGCCCGGAATTCAGCTGTACAAAAATACGGTACTGTTAAAGTTCTCAGAACAACAACAAGAAATTCTCAGTTTGTGACTTTTGCTGAAGTTACTAGTAGCATTAGACTATAAATAGGTAGTACTAGAGGCACCCCTTAACCGCCAATTTTATGAAAACTTCGGTGTTACTCTGTGTTGCTTTGTGCTATAATTTCAGATGGTTTTGTGCCCTGTCCTTCAACCCCAAAATTAAAGTCAGAGCCATCCTGTTGGGGACACGAGGGGCTCAGTGGGTGTCTCTTATCTTGTGTGCCTTCTCCCTAAGGCCAGGACTTCCTTTGTGCCGAGTCTGGGATAGGTCCAGGATCTCAGGCAAAGAAAGACAGCTTGGTTGATCAACTGGCTTGAAGTTAAGACCAAACTTGCATTAATAAAATCTGACATGTTAATGGTATTCACAATAATATTAGATAAAAGAAAATGAGTCATTAATAGTAATCAGTTCACATAAAAGATTACTACTAATATTCTTTAACAGAGTCTTATTTTAAAGGTTTCTATCTCTTCCCAATATTTGCAGTAATTTTCAGTGTTAAAGACAATCCCTAAAAAGAGGGTCCTTCTGCCTCAGCTTCCCAAGTGCTGGGATAACAGAGGTGTGTCACCACGCCCGGCCCATAGTTTTAAGAGACGTAATAATTAATGAGATGAGACTTGTTGCTCACATGCAGAAACACCAGATACAGACATTGTCTGAGAAGAGTCCCGTTGCGGGCTGCGCCTTCCCTTCTTGATGCGCACGCTGCTCTAACTGTGTAGGTTGGGTGCTGGGCTGGCCGGGGTCAGCCGCTGGACCGCTCCGCTGCGTCCCCACCCGCCCACGCACGCGCTCCTCCTCCAGCCTCGGGGACGCGGGTCTGGAGTTTTCCCTCCCCCAACTCCCACCTGCAGCCGCTGCCTTCTCTCCTCCCCGTCATGCTCTCCTGAACGCATGCTCTCTCCTCCTGGTCCCTGATACCTCTTGGCCACCCAGTCAGGCTGTCCTAACTGCCAGCCTGTGAAAGTTCCAGAACGGGCAGATCCATGGGGACAGGAAGCTCCTCGGTGACTGTGGGAGGCGAAGACAAGGCAGGAAGGAGCTGCTCTTTGCTGCGATGGGAACCTTCTGCAGTGAGGCGTCTGGCGATGCTGACACAGCTCTGCGATCCTACGGAAGCTGTTGAGTTGTAAAGCTCTCTGAATTACACGGTGACACGAATCATAGACTCCATGGAATCTACACGGAGAGGCAGTGTTATTTGTGCTGTATCTCGACAGGCCTTGGAGCTGGAAACACAGTACCATTTTTCGTTTTTCTTTTCTCTACTTTTTTTTCCTGTAGTAGCAGTTGAATTAGGACCACTTCCTGAGCTGCGTTCCCAGTCTTTTTAATTTTTCTATTTTGAGATAGCGTCTTGCGCAGTCACTAAGTTAGCACCAGCTGGGTTTGAAGTTGTGATTCTCCCACCTCAGCCCTCAAAGTTCTGGGGTGACAGGTGTGGAGCACCACTCACAATATCTTTCAACAAGTGAACAAGCCAGCGGGTGAATGAATGGATTCGTCCTGTGAAGCCCACAAACCAGGGAGATGATGAAACCCTTTTTGAAATTTTGGTTACACCTGTGGGATTTCAGGTACACGAACGCGCACGTTTCCGTTAAAAGGAGAGGACACAGAGCAGCGCTGTGAGTGTGAGCACCTGCTGGCTGGCCTGGAACCGGTGGGTTGTGTCAGGACCCAGACCTCAGCCAGGAGCAGCCTGGCTGGAGCCCACCACACCCGGGGAGTTGCGGGTGAGGCTGTTCTCCCCCAGACCTGGGCACTGGGGAGGCTGGCTGCGAAGTGCCCATCCTGGCAGGAACAGCAAGCCGAGTCTCCAGCCTGCGCTGGGGGTGCTGACGGAGAGGACGAGCTCTGAGGACGCGGATCCCTCTGTCCACTGAGTGTGAACCCGAAGTGGACTCCCGAGCGCTGGGCACTGCAGACACAGGGGCTCTAAGCCTGTCTGAAGCGGCTTAAATCCCAAAGCCTCGCCCCTGTTGGATGGGCAGGACAGCAGCTGGCACTTCCAGATCTGGATGGCACCGTGGTTGGAGTGGGAGGTTGAGACACCAGTGCCCTGGGGACTCCGAGGTCCACACCGTGCCGTGCCATCCACCTGGACAGCTCACAGTGGCGTGGAGATGTCCCCCAAGTGCCCACCTGCTGACACGGCCCGGGAATTTGCCATGGGATTCTCTGGGCGAGCTGGGTGTGAGCACAGAGAAGAAGCACCTTGGAGAGTCACACAGCAGGCACACGGTGGAGCGTCTGAAACCGCACAGGCGACACCCAAGGGCTGCGCCATAGAGCACAGTCTCCGCAGGTCCAGGGTGACCGGGCTGGCTCTGGGGTGAGGCAGGCAAACCACGTGCTGGAAGTTCCAGGGGAGCTCGGTTCCCTCCGCCAGCCACAGGTTTACAGATATCAGGTCCACGTGGCAAAGAGCTGGAGCACCATGTCAAGTGACACCCTTCAGTATTTATCCTGGAGGGGTGGGTGACTGCAGATCTATACCTACTGAGAGCTGGTTATCATAAGCAACGTGTTGCTAAAGAAACACTGTAAGGGAAATAGTACATGCATAAGAGCATGGATGGATGGGAAAACTATAAATGATACAGAAAATTTTATGTCATGTGTATTTGTTTTATTTCCATTGTAATTTCTAAGCATCTGTCACACTTTTTCCACTGGAAAACCATGCTCCAGTGATTGGATGGAAACCCAAGGCATGGCCTCTAGGTAGCATGAATTTATCTTTCTAAAGGTAGCTGTAAAGTCGTGAGGTGAAGATTACTGGTTTTCTCAAAAGGAATGAATGTCCTTTGAGTTTATTTAAATAGTTGAAGGTCGTTTCTCCGTATTTGAGAGGAAAATTTCAGAGCAGGATTATGAAAGACAGACCTCGTGTGCTTAAACCCTTAGGTAACCGGGGGCCACACAGCCTCAACCTTGCCTCCATGTAATTTTGCTGCTTTTACTCTGAAAATAGAAATGTGGTCCTGCCCCTTGGTGGCAGGACGTTAAAATCTAGGGTGCAGAAAGGTTTTCTGGGCTTTGGGGGTGTGTGCTGAAGTCGATTGCATTCTTATCTCGGAATGTTTTCTTTGTTCCCTTGTTTCACTGGCAGCAGATTTGCAGTGAGAAAGAAAAATCTCTGCAGCTTGTTATAACAATGGGCTCCTAGAATAAAAGTCCTGCTGGAGGAGTTTTTGGGTGGTGGGAGAGCAAATGTCAGAGTGTATGTACCACACCTGTAAGTGTGCAGAATTCTTTCCTAGGCAGCCAGTAAAAAAGCCTTCCTAGACTTTTTTTTTTTTGTACTGGAGATGGAGATTGAACTCACGACCTCATGCTTACCAAGTAAGCGCTTGAGCCACTGAGCTAAATCCCCAGCCCAACAGCCAACTTTTATGCTTTCAGAATTTACAGCAAACATTTTACCAAGTTAAATCAATGATATCTGCTGCTTTATTTTTCCTGAAATATTAAAGACAGATTTCCTTCGATGTACTCTCTTAGGTCTATTTTTCCTATTTTTCATTGTGTTCAAAATACAACATAAAATTTAACATCACAACTGTTTTTTTCTTAATTAGTTTTTGTCAGCAGGTTTGCAGTCTATAACGTTTACCTTCCTTGTGTGGAGCTGGCAGACGTACCCAGCCCATCTTAACCTCCTTTGATGCCTGTCCTTCCGCTTCCTCCCTGCCCTGTATTTTTAGCATACAGTTCAGGAGTACTACGTTCATTCACATTTTTTTGTGTAACAGATCTCCTGAGCACTTCCATCTGCCCCTGTTTTCCCTAAATCCCTGGAAAGCAACGTTCCACTTTCTGAGACTCTGACTAGTCCATACGTGGAATTCTGCTGTAATTAACTTTTAGTGTTAAGGTTTATTTCCCTTAACATATCTTCACCTTTCAGTTATGTTATGGTGTATGACAGGGTTTCCTTCCTTTGTAAGACTAAATAACATTCATATGTGTAGGTACACACACACACACACACACACATATATGCATGTATATAAAATTTTGCTTCTCCATTCATCTGTAGCGATCTGAGTTGTCTCTACCTCTGAAGTATTAGGAAGCATTCTGCTAAGAGCTTGGATGTAAAAACTACTTTTTGAGACCTGATGTAGTTTCGTGTCAATATACCCAGAAGTATGATTATAGGATGAGATGATCACCCTCTTTTTTATTTTTTGAGGATCTTCTGTGAAGTTCACATAGTAATTGGACCATTTCCTAATCTTGTGAACAGTAAAGGAGAATTCGAGTTTCTCTACACCCTCACCAACACTTACTTTCTGTTTCTTTGATAGCAGAAATTAAGAAAATGATATGTATGATTCTGTCTTGTTTTCATTTCAACTTAAATTTCATCTACAATTTTTGATGATGAAAATCATTATAATGGTTGACCATTTGTATATCATCTTAGAACGAATATCTGTGAATTTCTTTATCCATTTTCACCAGATTGTTTGATTTTTCTGTTGATTCATAGTTCTTTATATCTCTTCCATATTAACTTCTCATCAGAGATATGACTTGCAAATGTTTTCTCCCATTCTATAGGGTGATTGCCTTTTCATTCAGTTAATTGTATCTTCCAATGTGCAAAGGTTTTTAAATTATACAAAGTCCTATTTGTCTATTTCAGTTGTCTGTGCTTTAATGTCACATCTAAGGGATCATTGCCAAGCCCAGGGCCATGAAATTTTTCCTTATTTTTCTTCAAGGCATTTCATAGACTGGACCTTACATTTAGGTCTTTAATCCACAGAGTTGATTTTTGTATGTGATGTAAAATGCGTATTCAGGACCAGGGATCTGGCTCAGTGGTGCAGTGCCTTCCTGGCAAGCACACGGTCCTGGGTTCAACTCCTGGTACCCACTATATATATATGTATATATCCAACTTCGTTCCTTTGCATATGTCTTATTATTTCTTGTGCTTTTATTATTTTCTATTGTTGCAATCTCATATCATTTAGTAAGCTCTGTTCAATTCACATACATTTTACCTTTATGAGAAAATTAACTCCATTCGTGAAATCATCAGCCGTCATAGGAGAGGGGACAGGAGTTGTAAGCCACTGTACCTGCATCTCGGTGTCTCAGCTCATGCCATTAGAAGGAAGTGTGAGATGTCGCTCGGTGCACTTTGTGGAGCGGCAGCTGCAGGAGGAAACAGGCGATGGGGAGGAGTGGGGGGGCAGAGGACGCAGCCGGGCAGCACCGCTGTGGGGTCTCAGGCAAGCCCACAGTCGCCCCGCTGCTTCCTGCTCTGCATTGCAAGTCACTGTGGAGTCTCCTCTCCTTGAGTCAAGGGGACATGACTCTGCAGCCCTGAGTCCCTCTCTCGGTAACAATGGCGTATGAGATTGGGGTGGGTTCTTCCACTCTTACAGCCAAGTCTCGGGGTGGCAGGGAGGGCACATCTGTCTGCACAGGTCATCAGGGTGAGCACCAACAGCTTCTACTCAGCAAACAGAGCCCCAGAGGGCCCCGGGGACAGGGTCCCCAGCTGTAGCCACGCGCTGGTGTAGTGAAATGCCCTTTACCCTCCTACGTTCTGGTACATCTATGTTCCTGCTTAGAGGTTATCAGGTCTATTTTTTCTGTCACAGGGAACTGTAATGTCTTTATTTCATCACAGTAACTCATTTTCCTCTTGGAAAACTGGGCAAGTAAGCTACCTATTTCTGATCACCCCAAGAATATGTCGAACCTCAGACCTGAATTCATTTCCCGCTCAGGTTTTTGAGGTCCATTGCTGAAGGAGAAAGCATCCCCCAAGATCCAGCGCACAGATTAAGACAGCCGGCCACACAGACAGGCCCTGCCCTGGTGTCCCTGTCTTGTCTTCCTGGGGTTCCTCCTTGGAAACTGCTGGCCGTGCAGCTGAGGGACAGCGGCCTGAGGCAGATCACCCCAGAACGCCCACCTGACTGGGAACGTGGGTCCTGTCTGTGGCTGAGGATGGTAAGGAGGCCTCAGTGGGACAAAACATCCCCAACGGTTGGGATAAGCCTAAGCCATGCGATTTCATGTGAAAACACTGCTGCCGTAATATGGTTACAGTCAAAACCTGCCACACTTTCCTCCTGAAAGGCAGTTGTATTTTCCATTTCAATTGCACATTCCACATACGAGAAATTCAGCTTCTCTCTCTTTGCCCCAATGGGTACTGGGATTGTTCTTCTAATACAGGTACGGTGAGATGTCATCACGGCTTCATGTTGTACTTCCAGAGCAACTGCTCACGTTTCTAAATTTATGAATTTGAAGCAGCTCTCTCTGTTACTGTGTTTAAAGCTAAACCATCTCTGGGTCCCTCTGAGGAGTAGCACGTCCCTGGGCTCACGTGCCGTGAGCACACTGTACTTCCAGGGCGCTGGCCTGCCGCTCTCCTGGCCGCTGAGAGCGTTATTTGCCAAGCCTGCGTCTTAGTGTCGCCTCCAGTGTTCTGACATTTTCCAGTTGCAGTGTAATTTTCTTCTTGTTGAGTGTTGAGTTCTGACAGATTCGAGCTATACTTCTCTGCTGGATGTGTAGGTCACCAGTTTCTCCAGTCTGTGGCATTTGTTTTTATCTTCTTCATGGTGTCTATGACCCAGCAAAAGTTTCCTTTTATTGATGATGTTTCTGTGTGACGTCTACATCCCAAAGATCTTTTCTTCTACAAGTGTCACAGCTTCATGTTTTGACTGAAATCCATGGTGCGTTTGTGGCTTTACTTCCTGGCATACAGCTGTGTCATGTGAGTGTCGCTGATTGAGAAGAACTTCCACCCTGAGTGATTTGCTTTTGAAAGTTTGTCACAAATCTGATGGCTGTGCTTGTGTGGCATTTGCATCTCTCCTGTTCCATCAATCTGTTTCCATTCCCTTTCTAGTGCCACAAATAGAACATAATGAAGAGAAGAAGTTGGCAAAAATAAGGGAAGGGACTGTGCAGTTTCCGGCAGTGTCCTTAGGTGTTAGCTTATTTTGCGTTCAGTTCTATCTGCCACATTTTTCAGCCTGCCTGGAGCATGTATCTTGGTTGTAGGAAAGATGCATCTTAAATTCTACTACTTATTTCTGGTGTGTTTCTCAGTCATAATGACATCGACTTTGTCAACCAATGCCACTCAATTTTTTTTTTTTTTTTACATTTTCCAATATGTCAGCAAAGTGGAATGCCTTTCGTTAGGTTCAGAGAGGTTGTTTTCTTCTGTTTGTATGCAGTCTTGAGTTCAGCAAACTCCTGAATTATCAGTCCTGCTAGTCGACTTGGGTCCTTCTGAGGAGCACTTTGCAGGCTGCTTACACACGCACTTGGAGGACACTGGCCTGTCACTCCCCTTGCTTGCGATGCCCTCCTTTGTTTTCTAGATTAAGGCTCTGGTAGTTTTAGAAAACCAATTGAAGAAATTACAGTCTCTTTTCTATTTTCTGAGGGAATTGGGTAAAAATGCAGATTATCCATTCCTGAAGTATGAGTGAAATAAGTTAAGCTGTTTTACTTGTTTTTGCTTGTTTACTTTTGACTTTTGTTTTGGGTGCTACATTCTTAACTGGTTTAATCTGCAGAATAATGATAACTCTGTTCATTATCTATGTTGTTTTGAGGCAGCAGCTCAAAGTTACATGGATATTGTTCACTTCTCATGTCTTTGCTCATCTTTGCTCTTCCTAGTTTTATTTCTATTTATCTGTACCTTCTTTTATAATTTTCTTCTTTCTTTTTTGTTTGGGCTTCTTATGTTGTTCTTTTCTAATGTATGAGTTGGATACTTTGCTCATGGATTTTCTTTCTTTCTGAGGTAGGATATTAATGTAGATCAGGCTAGCCATGAACTCGTTATGTGGCATAGGCTGGCCTCAAAGTCTCCGTCATCCTCCTGCCTCGGCCTGCGGAGCGCTGAGGTTCAGATGTACACCAGTTTCTGTTGCTCATTGATTTTTGAGGCTGTTTTCTGGTTTGCATTTAAAGCTATGAGGTATATCTACGAGCTGCTCTAGTTTCATCCACAGATTTTCATGTGAATTTTTTTCTGTCATTGGATAGTCGGAAATTCATTACTTCCTGAAATTTGTTTCCTGAAGCACCATTTATGCAGACTCAGCTCAGCACGTCTCAGAGTGCATCGGGAAGTGAGGTCTCTTTTCTGTTGTTGACGCTCCGTGCGTGGTGGGGGGAGGAAAACGCCCCTGCAGTTCCTCTTCTGCTTCCTTCAGATTTGCTGTGCTCTGTGGCCCACAGCATGGTCAGTGTCATCTGTCACCCATCAGAGCTTGGAAAGGAAGTCCCCTGGCCGAGCATCGGGTGTTAGCCTTTCATGCACGTCCCTGGGGTCAGGGCATCTGTACTCTTCATCACACTCCAGGCCCCTTGCAGCAGTGTGAGACAGTCCCCAACACTGCGTGCTGAGCCTGGGAAGGCTCCGTCTCAGCGGGCAGAGGTGTTCCGACCAGCTGCACAGCAGAACAGTGTCCGCAGCTCTTTCTTCAGTTCTTTCCACCTCGTGCTCCGTATTTCTGCTTTGCTCTAAGGTCCTGAGAGCGTGATTTCATGGTGCGATCCATCCCTGGGGTCCTCTGAACCACGGTCTAGAGCAACTGTTTCCTTTTTCCCCACCAGAGGTCGTATATTAATTTTCGAAATGTACCTTCACTTTTTCCTTTCTGTATTTCCATTGCTGGCTCTAAACTTCGGTCACATGGAGATGCACGTTTGCTGAGCAGGGCCTTTCTGGCTGTCACCTTGCACTTGTGGAGAGGTCGAAGGCCCTCTGCTTCAGTCACATGCCAGAAGGGCTGCAGGAGTATCTGGCCCTGAGGGCTTGTTGTTCCTATGCCTTTAAAGTGGGTGGGTGCCGTGGTGCCCTGAAGCTGGCTACCCTGACACCCAGGGGCTGGCGGAGGGCATCTCTCCCCATGTGCTGCTTTCCTGATTGTCACCCAGGTAGCATGAAATCAGCTGCACTGCAAATGTGTACATGATGACAGGCAGACACTGCAAATCCGATTTCACTGGCACCCCACAAAAGTGCATGTTAAGAATGTTTCCTTATAGTGCACGCCGCCGGGTAGATAGTGAGGCCGACAGTTATCATCCTGCAGTGCGCAAGTTTCCCATTGATCACCATTTAGCATTGTGCCAAAAAAGAGAAAAAAAAATAGCTCCTGACCACACCCTACAGTAAAGACAGTGGTAAGCGTTGTCACAGTTATAAACCCCAGGCATCAGAGGCGAAGCTAATAGAAGTGGAAATAAAGACCCACTGTGGCCAGGACTTCTGGCAGGTGGCAACAGAGCCACCAGGGCTCTATGTGGCAGTTGCCCCCAGGTGGCTCCTGCAGGCCCCAGGCTCTGAGGAGGTCACCTGGGACACGTGCTGCTTCCTGGGAGCAAGACTCGGAAAGTGGCATCTATGTATCACCTAAGGAGAAGAACTGGCTTTGGGGAGCACTAGTCACTCTGCCACAGTGATAAGCACATTTGCACGTCACTGACTTGTTCACCGTGGTGAGAGGGTGATGCTGCACAGGCCACGCGTGGGGAGCAGCAGCATCAGGGACAGCCCTGTAGTGAGCTGTGCCTCCTGGAACCTGCAGGTCTGTTGTGTGACGAAGGAAAGCACAGCTTTTACCAGTACTGGGCCCTGGACACGTGCAAGTGACCTTGTGCAGCTCTACCTCAAGTCCCCATCTGTGTCACACGAGGCATTCGTCCCGGTATTTCTAGTGCCCTGGTTACAAAGTTCCCCAGGGCCCAATAGAGGGCTTCCGACTTCCGGCTCCCCAAGTGAGAATTTCCTCATGTTCCCTCTGTGCTGACAAGCTCCCCACTTGGGCCAGAGCTGAGGACCTGAAACTAAGCAAAGGAAAGATCACAATGCCCAGTGAAGTTTTAAATCATAAAAAACAATTTCGAAATACATTTTTGTATTATAAAACAACCCATAGACTCTTTAGCATCAACGCGTCTGTGTTATTTAACAAGATTGTATCTAAAAATCAGTATTTTATACATGTATGTATACAAGTTTCACACTGGAAGCCTTTGATTCTTCCAAATCCTAAGAGAAAATGAGATTAATTTGAGAGCAAGCCCTACCACTCCTTTCTGGCAGCGTGTGAGGGTGACTCAGTGACTCCTGAGCTGTCACTGCAGAGTCCTTAGAAGTTAATTGAGTTTCACCACAAGACCCTTCCGAGGCACCGCGCGTGGAGGACTGCCATGTTTATTAGATTATCCGCACTGTCCGACATGCTAATCAGCACACGACTCTCAGGGACACTGCTTACTTCAGCTTTCTGGTGGCTCTGAGGGTCTCCGGGCACATGGTGACAAGCAAGGACAGTCCTGGAAGTCAAAGCGTGGTGAGCCTCAAAGTGGATAAATCAAAACATGGGAGGGTTTTCTAGACAGAGCTGAAAGTAGAAGCCAACTCTTGCCCGGTGTTAATTTCAGACAGGGACCCTGGCTTGGGTCAGACCAACATGTCTGCTGCTCTTTTCAGAACCACTGGTGTCCATCTGGGTCTAGGTCATTGGAAAGCAAATACTGCCTGTGATGCCAGCTACATTTCCAACAGCGCTTTTACAGACTTACAGAGAGGCTCATGAAAACGTGATGTAGACTATTTAGCTGTTTTCAAATGCAAATAAAGTAACAAAAATAGAATTCTTAATACTTATTCCTCTCTCTTCCTTCTTTCCTTGTATGTAAGAGCCGCTGAACAGTAAGCACCTAGCTTTAGACAGCCATGGGTTTTATCCTGTTTAGTTTTAATTCTGTATGGAGAACTTTTAGCTCTGCTGTAAAATCATCTCTTGGGTCTTCAACAATTCATAGCCTTTCTCAGCTAAAAGTCTCTTACAAAACAGAGGGGGTTGTCTGGGTGCACCTGTGTTTCTGAAAACAAAAATGTTAAAGTGTCAAAGAAGCAGATATGGAAACAGCGTTACTATGACCAGGTTGTGTTCTCGAAGGTTGTGTAAGGTCAGCCACATTTTCTGCATGTAGTTTGTTTTTTTAACTTGCTTTAGATTCATGATAAATATCTTGAAGACAATATACAAGCAAGTGTGTACATCTTTATTATTTTTGTTTTTGTTCTGTTTTGTTTTTGAGATAGGTCTCTCTGGGTAATCCAAGCTGGCCTGACTCGTTATGTAGCCCAGGTCGGCCTTGAACTCATAGGTGATCCTCCTGTATCAGCCTCCTGAGTGCTAAAGCTATAGGCGTGTGCCAACACATCTGGCTCTAAATATTTGTGAGCCAGGTTCTGTGATTGCAGTGCTTTTTATTGTCTGCCAATGTTAAAATTTTAGCCTAGTGTACAGTTTTCTTGCAGGCATTTTGGGTGGTGACACAGGAAATAACAGCTTGAAAGAAGGTGAATGTTAAATCCAGAGTACAGATTTCAGTTTGTTAATTGCTATATTTGTGGAAAAAAGAGCAGGACAACCGCAGTCCTATTCATGATTTTGAGACGCTAAAAGAAAATCTCTGTGTCGTCTCTGAGTCTTGATACTGACCAGAGTTAGGTCCCTTAGAAATGTCACTGGAAAGGATTCAGCAGTAGATCAGAGGAACGCAACCAGTGTATCGTAGGGACAGTGGATGTATTCGCCCCCATTAACCAGGTAGAATCTGCATGCTGTGCAGTTTTATTAGCATGTTTGGAAAGACAAGGCAGGACTTTTCCCCAATACTTAACGCGTCAGATTCAGTTAGCATTAATCAGGCGGGTGAACGCGTAGAGCTTCGGAGCAGTTTACGTAGATAGCAAAGTCTGGGTTCATGGCTGCTGCGCTGTACAAAGGCGTCTATCTGTATCTAACGCTCTTGCTTGTTTTGTTACTGAGGAGTCTCCGCCAGACATCAGCTTTCTGTCTCCTCCGAGCTGTACACAGAGCTCTGAATTTGTTCCCAGCACAGAGACTGTTGGAGCTAGGACTGTGCGAAGGCGGGGTGCGGGAGCTGCGCGTGCACCCATGGGTGCAGTGACTCCCTTCTGATCTTTCAGGTTGCTTCCAGCTATGCAACGCGTTCCGATCCCATGAGATGGAAATTGACCAGTGCTTGCTGGAGTCGCTTCCTCTGGGCCAGCGGCAGCGGCTGGTGAGGCGCATGCGCTGCGAGCAAATCAAAGCCTACTACGACCGCGAGAGGGCGCTGCAGAAGCAGGAGGGTTTCCTGAAGAGGCTCAGACATGGCAAGAGCCGGAAGGTGCGGTTCCGCCTGCCGGAAGTGATGCAGGACGCCATTGTGCACCACGATGACAAGGAAGGTGCGTGCCCGGGGCAGGTGGCGTTCCGCTCTGTGTTGCTATTGGGTGGGAAGATGGGAAATTGAAATGAGGCTCTGGCTTTTAATTGTGGGAACTCTTCAAGAAAAAAAGAAAAACATTTTTTCCAAAGAATATCATTAAGAATCTAGCGGAGAGCAAAGAATGTGCAGTTTACTGAAATTGTTATATTTTATAAGGCTTACCTGTCTGAAAAGCAAGTGATTTTCTCTCAAATTATTCATTCAAGTTGCTAATGAAATATCTTAGCAACAAAATTGTTTCTTTGGGTGGTGATCCTGGCTGTAATAGTCATTAATTATTAGCTCATACTTGGATACCCATAGCGCTGAAGTCAGTTCCTTCAGAATTCTCATGACCTAAGGGTCAATTCATCATAAAAAAAAATAATTGCTGCTACCAATGTCTTTGTCTAATAGCTCAGTAGTTCCCAGTCTTACACTACATCAGTGACCTGCTTTGAGTTGGTTTATATGTGGTGTGAGTGAATCTGTGCTTTGCACATGATGGTTTTCTCAGCACCATTTATTTCAGAGGCTGGCCTTTCCTCAGCTCTTGGGCAGGTGCTGTTATCAAGATCACTTGGCTGTGGATGTGTGGGTCATTTCTGGGATCTCTATTCTGTTCTATTGGTCTACGTGTCTATTTTTTTTTTTCTGCTAGTACCATGCTACACCATACTGTTTGCTCTGTAGTACCCTGTGGGGTCCAGTATTGCAATGCTTCCAGTTTTGTTTTATGTGGAGAATTTTGCCTTTGTGTAACCCTTACATTTGCCTGGCCTATTAGATTTTTCTCAAAATGTAAAACACAAATCTCAGTTATGTTCAGGAGACTAGAGTTCTATCTTTTATATATTCTTGTGTATGGATTTTTCTATCCTTGTTCTTAGTAGAGTCTACTTTCCCAAGTTCCTATGTGAGCAAATTGTTTCAGCTCTGGGTATAAATGAAGAAGGCTTCAAAGAAAATAGTATAAATTAATGTGCCATGATTGACTCTAAAACTGGTAGTTCAATTAAGCTGAAATAGACATTCTTCACACAACATTAACCACAATTTACACTCCAGATGACTCTGAAACAGATTTTTGTTTTTGAAGCTCATTTAGTGTCAGAACTTTCTCTCACCTATTTACACTTTTCACCTGGAAAAATCACTGAGAAAATCATAAATTTAGTAAGACACGTGTTTCCAAGGCTTTAACATAGGATTGTGAAACTATGTCTATAAAAACTGATGGTACATTCTGTACTATAATAGTTATGGTAGAATGCAAGTAGTTCTTTGCATTTTTGAAAAATTTTTAAAAGTTTTTTATTGGCATGTGTTTGTGTATGTAGTGATTATATTCATCGTCATTAGTTGCTACATGTACATAATACTTCACAGTTCTCTTTACATCCCCTTCCCCTCCTCTCCTTCCTTCGTCCTCCTCACCCCCTTCCCATTTGCAGAAGATCTATCTTCTGGTTTCCTATGGTTTATCTCTTCTTTTGCTTTTTAATGTATTTATATGTTGGGTTTTTCATGTAAGAGAACTGATGTGATATTTAAGCTGTATGTCTGACTTACTTCACTGAATGTGTTAGTCTCAGGGTGCATCCATTTTCCTACACATGACTCCTTTGTTTTGTATGGCCTGCTAGTGAAGCTGGGGCCCCCCTGAGGGTTTTGAGCTGTCTGCAGTGCTGACTGGATCGCTAACCAATTAGGAGGTACAACGAGTACCAAGAAGGATGTGTGCCATACAAAATTATTTTAGCTGGAAAGGGTAGTGAGTTATCAACAACTGCTAGCTTGCATGTTGGGTATCAAAACATGGTGAGAACTGGGATAAAATTTTCCTATCAAAATGTGTGGAGTACCAAACGTGATGAGCCTCAAAGCAGTGGTATGTGAAGCTATAACTACATATGGAAGACAGAATGGACCCAGTGGTCCCTTGGAAGGAGAGGAGAAGACAGCAGAAGGCGATTATGGCAAGTGCTTAAGGGCTTGAGGAACAGTGTTCATTTGGGAAGGAAAAAACAAATGACTTTGGAGGAAGAAAGGAAAGTTGATGGAGAAATGAGCCCTTCGGCTTTCAGAGCATGGTGAGTGACACCTGGCACCCAGGTGACCAGTTTACCCTCAGCTAGGGATCCAACCTGCTTCTTCCCAACCCCAACTGCTGGCTGAGGTCCTCAGGGTAGGTTTTATTTTTATTCCAGCATGCAAGCTCTAACTGAAGAGATGCCAATTTCATCCATCTGATGCTGGGCCAGGGCAGCTGAGAGATGCCCAGGAGATCATGTAGAAAGTGCTAAGATGCCCCAGTCCTCGTTTGGAGGTGGATGGCAGCAGGGGTCCTCCTCCTGGTGCAGGAGGTGGGTGTATCAGTTAGGGTTTTGCTAAACAAACATTTACACAAGATACACAAATGTATACAAAATTACAGCATTGGCTTACAATGGTTATGACAGAGCTGAATGAAGAGAATGTCTATACACTGGACACTGAAGGATCCAGTCCAAGGTCTGGAGCTCACTGTAGAACCCATGAGAATTGGTGTCAGGAGGCCGATGGGCTGTGTCAGAAGGCTAAAGAGTGTACACAGGAAGGCTGAAAGATCCATGGCAGAAACCAAAGAGTCTGTGCTAGAAGTCAGGAGACGATTTCCAGGCTGAAAGTGAAAACTGGAGCTCCTCTGAAGAACAGAAGAAGACGCATCCTTCCTCGCTTTCCCTTTGTACCATCAGGGCAGCTGGCCACTCTAGGGCAGGTCCTCTACACTCTAAGATGTGGAAATGCTGAGCCAACTTAGTAAACCTTTGAAACTTCTCAGATTGACACAATGCATGAACCATTACAGTGGGAAAGAGGAAGGGCAGACAGGAAGAGGAGCACGTGTCAGGAGGCAGGGCAGCCTGAAACAGAACGATGATGAAACCAGGAGTAGGATTAGATGCAAAATGGGAAATCTAAAAAGAAGGCTCAGGTATGACCCAGAAGTTCCACAGAAGGTTTGGCATGTTCTTTCTAGACTTTTCCATAGTATTAAGTGTTTGATTTTGTATCATAAGATTTTCCTCATGCTTTTTAGAATATGATTTGTCTTCAATTTGCTTCACTGAAATTGATCCATCGTGCATCATTTGGAGAAGTATGCAAGTTAGTCAGGAGATGCCCAGTATTTCTTGCCAAACTGAAACCTTCCGTTGCTGCCCAAGGCTGGCAGAGGGTTCCTTAACTCGTACTATCCTGTGCGGGACGTGAGAGGTACATGGCGGGTGGCAGGTTGCTCATGTGTGAACGATGGTGTTTACATCCTGAACTGAAGTAAGTGAGCAGACAGATTGGATTTTTCAATTCAAAAGAAGCAAAGAATAAGTTTTAACTAATCTGATTAGCTTTCATGAAGAAATCGCTTTCTACGTATGAGTTTGTTGAGTGGTGATAGAGAGCGCTGGAGAATAGTGTCCCACACTTTTCTTGGTGCAGTGACCAGTGTCAGGTAGGCCAAGGGACAGGGACGTAGGAAGCAGAAAGGACATACTCCTGTGCAGCCGGAGTTCTTTACATGTTTATTCTGCACAGGGAACTGCAGGAAACCGCTCCCATACACCCGCTGGTTTATTCCTCATGACAGAAAATACCACAAAAAATTCACAAAGAGGTTGTGGGAAAATGTCCTCAGGAAGGGAGCCTGTGAAAATTTCTCACTCCCATGACTGCTGGAAAAGTTTCTGTTGGAAGCGGAGATCACAGATGCTAACCAAGTTCCCTTTAACATCAAATGATCAAGAAGCAGTTGAGCGACTCAACAGAGAGTTTGAATTTCTAGTGACCATAATAACTTTATGTGCATTATTACAGGGTGAAAATAAAGTAAGTGGCTGTGGAGGGTGTCTCAGTCCACCAGGGCTGCTGTGTAAGGATACAGACCAGTGGCCGGGAAGTGCAAGATCGGGGTGCTTGGCGTGCACATGGCCCAGTCTTGCTGGGGCTTCATGAAACCAAAAGGAAGCTCTGGAACTCTCTCTTCTTGAAGCCTTCTACTTCCATAAGGCAATCAGCACCTCATTTAAATCCAGTTACCTTCCAAGGCCCACCCCTAATACCACTGCAGTGGAGTTAAAACTTCAGTATATGAGATTGGGGGAGAAACAAATTCTTAATCCCTTAGAGTGTATTGATTCAATCTGTAGATCTGACCAAAGTATAAAATAATAGAGCTGTATCTAGCTATGTATGTGTCTACGTCTGTCTGCCTAGCTGTCTGTCTATCTGTCTGTCAGTAACTTCCTTTGAATTGCTCACCTGTTTTAGAAACACCCCCATCACTGTTTATTTTATTCACTCTATTAGAGGGGAAGTGTGACTTTCTTGCAATTTAGGAAATTGTTTTGGAAAGCCAAGCAATTTCTATAAAGGCATTTTAGCCTCCCTAGCATATGTTTTGCTTCTTTCAGAAGTGTATTTAGGACAAGTGTTCATTTAATCATAGCAGTGATATTTTCACTTAGCATTACACTATTAAAGTGGTCCATTGTACATGTTCATGCAATTAAGAAGGTAAAAAGGTACTGTCACAAAAGAGAAAAAAGGCTTTCCACTGAAATGATTGTTTAAATCTCTCACAGATTATGTATTTGTGTCAATAAGCTTACTCATCTCTTATTTAAAAGCATTTTTATTGTCTAAGTGTAAAGAATCAAATGTACTCTTTCAAGGCACAGTGTCTGTGGTGATATTTATGCTAAGATTTGTAGCATATCATTTAAAAGGAATCCAGAAGTTTTAAAATCTATAAATGTAGCATGTTTGTAACTTTGAATTTAGTACCTTTGATGCTTTATTATCTCCTGGGAGCTGGTGGTATTTTAGTTGCAGTTTATCACTTTGATGTGCTGTGTCAGTCTAGAATGTGTTAAACAGCTCTTCCTCTCTACTAAGAAAATTTCCAAATATTGTTTCAGGGTTGTTCCTTCAGCTCTGAGTTATACTACTCAAAAGAGAAAGAGAGAGAGGACCAGGCAGTGAGTTGGAGAGTCAGAGAGACAGATAAACTTGCAGATGTAACTTCTTCTATTAGATCTGCTACTCCCAAACATCCATCATTTCTGCTCAATTGTGTAATACGTTTTTATGAAAGGTGATTGCTAAACTGGTTGTTCTCTGTGCTGATGCAATGGGTAATTAACTCTGCTTAAGCTTTTTGTGACTCGACGGATTTAATCCTCCTAGTCACCCTGTGCAGCATTCTGCATTTTATAGACGAGTCTTAGAAGAAGAAATTGCCCT
>PVJX010035813.1:0-17969 GCA_004027295.1 Dolichotis patagonum | reverse complement strand
GGGTCCCAAAGAGACAGCCTGAGATGCTGCTTTCTGGGAGACTTCCTGGGGGTGAAGGCTACTCTTTGACCTTTTACAAAAAACCTTCCTGACTTCTGATCCAGCCTCATAAAATAAGACCAAGAATATCCTTACTATTTCTTTCTTTATCCCACAATAAGGAGACTTCAAGGGCAGTGTTCAAATAGTAACGATCTTCACTTTATGGCATGTTCTTATTACTAGTGTGATCAAAGCCCTTCTGTTCTTCTCATTTATTGCTTGTCTTCTGTTCCATTTGGAAACTTACTCCCACTCTTCTATAGACGATACTGTTAATGTACATGTTTTTCATGGTGTATATTCATGCAAAACATTTTTCTCCTATGTTCAGGCCAATGTGGCTATTTTTCCAAATCATCTATTATATAATTGAGAAGACTATTACTTGAATTGGGTACATTTATTTTACATGTAGCTATTATATCAAACATTAACTTTGTTATTTAAGTGGCCTCTGGGTTTTGGGGGGGGGGTTGTGGGTTGGTGTTTTTTTTTTTTTTTTTTTTTTTTTTTTTTTTTTTTTTTTTTTTTTTTTTTTTTTTTTTTTTTTTTTTTACCAGGGATCAAACTCATGACCTTGCATTTGCCAGGTAGGCGCTTATACCACTGAGCTAAATCCCTGGCTTTTTTTTTTTGTGCTCTCTATTTTTACTGACTTTTTGTCTGTTGTGTATCTCAGTTATTTTTAGTGTTATGTTAAAGTCTATCAATATATCTAAGATTTATTTATTTGTTATAATTCTGTTCTATTTTACTTATCCTTATATGTATATGATATGTATTTACTTGTTACACATGCATGCAAGTTACCTTTTTCTGATTTCTAGTCTTTCTGAATATTTATGTTTTAGATATGTCTCTTATAAACAGGATGTAGTTGGGCTTTGAATTTTGACAGTTTTGATCTATGTTGCCTTTTAATGAGAACATTGAGCTTATAGTATTGTAATTACTGATACAATTGAAAGCATTATTTTTATGCTTTTTAGTCTACCTTTTCTGTATTTTGTCTCATGTCATTTTGCCCTGTGAACTTGAAAGTTATAAATTAATTGTCTTTACTTAGTCATTCACTTAGCAATGTTAGCATACTTTTAAAATTTAAAAATAGGGGCTGGCGGTTTAGCTCAGTAGCATAAGCGCCTGCCTGGCAAGCACGAGGCCACAAGTTCAATCCCCGGCACCAAAAAAAAAAATTAAAAATAAAAGAATATCTTTATGCTCTTGCTGAATACTGTAAGGAACAAGGATATTTTAACAGAGGAAATTACTTGTTTTGTAATCGTGCGTTTTTCTTTCATCATTTTTTAAACTCACACAACATTTCTATTGTTTTATACATTTAATGCTAGCTTAAATTATCCACATATTTACTCTACTCTCTTTGTTCACTGTTCTTTCTCATATCTCAAACCCTCCATCCAGGATCACTTTTTCTTAAATAGAAGTACATTAATGAATTTCTTTGTGTCTGCTTTTTAAAACATTTTTATTTGCCTTCATTTGTAATTTTCTCTGAGAACACTGGAGACATTCTGCTATCTTCTGGTTTACATAGTTTTACTGAATAGTCCGTCAATCCCACTGTTCTTTCATAGATAATCTGTCTTCAATCCCAAATCATTTGAACATATATTCTCCTTGCCTTTAGTTCTTTGCAGTGTGGGCATGATGATATAGGTATGTATGTCAGGGGGGAAATGAACCCAAGGCCTTGCACATGTTAGGCATGTACACTACCAGCCAACTACTGTATACCCTTAGTTCTATTTATTGTGAGACAGAATCTCACTAAATTGCCCTTACTAGCCTCAAATTTATGATCCTCCTGCCTCGGCCTCCCAAGTAGCTGGGATTGCAGATGTGTATCACCACACCTGGTTTGGGTTTTTTTTTTATTCTATGCAAAATTCATTGGGCTTCCTGAATTGGAATAATGCTGTATGGTGTTTTCCATTGCCATAACAAAATGCCTTAGGCTGGATATGTTATAAAGAAAAGAAGTTTTTAAAAAAATAAAATAAAAAAAGAAAAGAAGTTTACTTAGCTTCCAGTTATAAAGGTTTAGAATCCAAGATGGAGTAGCCCCCTCATTTCTGCCTTTGGTGAGGAATCTCTTGACTGGTCCTGTGACATCATGGCAGGAGCATGTACAAAAGGAAGAGATGAAAAGAGTTCACATGGTGAAATAGGAAGTCAGAGTCAATAGGGAAAAGCCAGTCCTGTTCTTTTATTATAAGCTACTCTTGTGGGAGCTAACAGGAGTCACATGAGAATTACATTAATCTCTTCTTAGGCCAGTGTCTCCAAATAACCTAACTGCCTTCTGCTAAGCACCATCTTTCACCAGTTCAACATCACCACACCAAGGACCAAGTCTCCAATAGATAAACCTCTGAGGGACAAACCACATCCAAACCATAGAAAATGCTTCTGAAAATTTCTTAGCCATCATGTCTTCAAATACTGTCTTTATCTCAATTCCTTCTCCTTTTTGCTTTTAGAACCCTTGTTAGATATCTGTTAAACCATCTCACTTTAGTTTTTTAACCTATTTTCTATGTTCAACCTCACTTGTCTTTTATTGGTAGTATTCTGATAATCTTTGTTATTTCAATGCAGTAGCTTTTCTCATCAGAAATACTTATTCCAGCCATAATATGACTCAAATAGTATAGCTTTTTATGTAAATTTTGTTTTTCTTTTAAATCTTCCTGAAATTTTCATGAAGTTTATCTCCTTTTAAAAACATGAAATATGCTTGTTTTATATTCTTGGATAGTATTTGTGTCATATATGAATATTTCAAGTATGAATTTTTCCTCCCAACATTTCTTCAGTGAAATTTTCAAGTATAATGAAAAATTGAAATAATACATTACTGATTTTCCTGAATCTTTGTTCATGAAATTATGCTCTGTGCCTGATTCTTTTTTTCTTTCCCCCACCTCAGACAAAATTCATATAACATTTGAAACTAGAAGCTATAACATACATTTGAACATTTTAAAGTGTATTAGTGGCATTTACTGCATTTATAATATTGTGCTGCTTTATGTTTTTACTTTTCTGTTTTTTTCCTTGGAATTCTACCCTTGGATTCTTGGGACCATGTTGAAGGTTGTTCCTCTGTGTTTGCTTCCACTATGAATACCACCAAATCAGACCCGTATTAAGTTGATAGATAACAAGATTTGTCAATGTACTTTCATAATCCAAAAGTGAATTGCAGACCTAAGTAAGGGCTGGTTGTGGCTGTATTTCCTCAAGAATGTTTTCTTTCCGCCAGCTACCCAGGTTCAAATTAGGCAGTTCTCCCTAGAGTTCCAAAGAATTGGGATTACTACTTCCTAGAGGTCTTAGGTCTTTGATGTATGGAACCAGTTAGATTCCCAATCTTGGCCATCTCTAGGCCCGGCTTCCTGCTTCTGCTCCTTCAGATAGAGACTGTCAAAACTCATCGTTATTTGGGCTTAGCAGACATTCTCCAGGCTAAATAACCTTCAGAAGCTCAGAAAACTCCCTTTGGTTCGCATTTTCCCTTACTTTTAACTTCTGGAAATGACTTTCCTTTTTTGTCAGCTCATATTATATTCCAGAATATTTTTAATAATTCCATCCATTATTTGCTCATGATAACTAGTACCCCACAAGGTCAGCGGTCCTGTGATTATTTCATCTTTTCTTGTTTTATCTCCCTAACAAGAGTTTAGTGCTAAGTCAGAGTCATTGGGATTTTGATTGATATTTTTGAATAAAGAATCTTGTATAACTGCTTCTCTTCCTTTCCTTTTTGCCTTTGATTTTTCCCTCATAGACTTCTATCCTCTGCAGTGACAAACAGACCCAACCAACCATTTTGTGCTCATCTAAACAGTAACTGAAGAGTTTTTTTTAAAATGATCAAAAAATTCTCAGCTTTATCTGCAAGAGCCAGAAAGTAGCATACACTGGTGAATTTGGAGAAACCTGGATATTCAGAACTTCCACTGCCAACTGTAAATCCAAATAAATGAGTTAACCTTCCCCACACTAAAATTTCCTTTGAGTTTTGTGGTCTCTCCTGAGGAATTAAACATATGAAGCACCAGGAATGTAAAACGCATAAAGCACAATAATTATGACTGAGATGTAGTAAATACTGTATTATCAGCAGTAAGGCTAGAAATAGAAACCAGAGAGAATGTTAGGCAGAAAAGCCATAGAAGATCTCAAGTAGGAACTAGGCTATGAGAATTGTGAGAACTGTGCTTTCATATAAAGTCATTTGCAAGATACAACTAGCTCTGCTGAGACTCCATCAAACCTGCTGATCATGCTGATTTGTGTGGCTCAGTATTAGTGATTCAGTAGGTTAAACCTCAGTTCTGGGGGGGGGGGTCCCAATTCTCGACTATGAGAACAAAGCCAGGGAAATGGCTGATGGAGAGCATTTGTTAGGCCCCAGGGGAAACTAGAAGCCATTGTTTCAGAAACCTTTCTCCAGAACTGGAACTGTATCGAGAGGCTAAGGTCTCCATCAAGTCTTTGGTATGTGTCCAATGGCAGAGCACCTCCCAAGTAGCAGAGATAGGGTCATAGCAAGTCATCTGGGACAGAGATCAGCTTCTAGAAGTTGATCATTTGTTTCAATCTGGATTCTATCAAATGCTACTCCCCCTTAAGTGTTCTCTTGTTCTGTAACAGGCATTTAAGTACTCACCAGCAAACTACTTGGCATTTCCTAAGTGCGTACCCTTCCACCAAGAATACTGATGGAGTGGGTTTTCTAATTAGATAAAAAGAGAATTGATGGGGGTGGGGATGTAGCTGAGTGGCACAGCCCCTGCCTGGCAAGTGCAAGGTCCTGAGTTCAATTTTCAGTACTTTCCCTCCTCCAAAAAAGAATTGATGTTTATTTGTTGAAGTCTTGGTATCTGCCAGTGTCACTATCGCTCTGGGATTTTTAGAACCTGGAAATGATTGGGTTATAACAAATTGAGTATATGGAGTTTGGTGATATTCCCAAGGAGCCTATGCCAGATGGATACCAGTTAATGGCTCTATTTTGAACTTATGTAGTGTGTGCTCACCTTAGGTCACATCGTTGTAAATCTGAATCTTTCTCCATCCGTTTTAGTAGCTAAAACACAAGAAGAATAATAGTAAGAAACAATTTAGCTCAGTGTATACATTGGAAAGTAATGGCTCCTAACTGCAAAAGAACTTTAGAGAACCTGTCGAAGCAAGTGCCAAAATGTTTAACTATATAAGATGGAGGCAGTAAAAATGGTATCTGTTTAAGAATTTTTGGTAACATGGAAAAGTGATTCGGATTTAATATTCTGGAGGTTTGGGCCTGAAATTTTGGTGGTTTTATTTTTCTTAAGGCTGATTTTTGAATTATGAAATAACATTCATTTTCAGAGACAGATTTCATATTTTAGAAACATTTAGATTTTTTTTCAATTTCTTGTACGGGATAATGGAGAGGAAGCAGTGAGAAGTGTGTGTGCTATACTTGCATGTATGGTTTAGTTTGAGAAACACCACTTACCTGGACTTCTTTTATTCCCAGACCTGGGTGGATAGAGGAAGTGCCAAGAAGTTACATCTACAAGAGCAGGCATGCTTAAGACTCCTGTGGCCAATTGTCTCTGATCTCCCTTGTTTCCATACTGACGCACCTACGTTGAAGGATACGGCAAAGCCCTGTTTCCTACTACTCCCGTACTGTATTGCTTGCTCCACTTTCCACTTTCTTTTATAACTGCCTTAAAGATTTTGCCCCTAACTTTCAAAGTAGTACATACCTTTTTTGTGATTTCAGGGCTTGAAATTCAAAGATGTGGCCATTTACTTCTCTCAAAAAGAGTGGGAATGCTTATACGCTGCTCAGAAGGCTTTGTACCGAGATGTAATGGTAGAGAATTACCAAAACCTGATCTCATTGAGTAAGTTTACCCCTCAAGATTCAGAAATGCCCTTCTGAAATATTTATGGTCTTTCTTGTTAATTCTTCTTCACTGATTTTCAAGTGCCTATCTGAATTAATGACTCTTGCTCACCGAAGAATGCTTTGTTTCTTGAGAAGTTAGAAATGGGGTTTTTCCTTGAATATCTTTGTCTTTTCCATTCCTGTGCACCCCACTCTTTCTTCTGACCCTAATTCCATTTGTTTCTTTTTCCCTGATAATCAACTTTCCTTTTTCTGGGATAAATTACTCAACAGTCACAAGTCAAGTGAGATAGGTTTAATTTGGCTTGGTTTCAAGTGATTCAGTCCATTGTATGCAGCTCAAAGGAAGAAATATGGCAGAGAAGAATGGCAGAGCAAAACTTCTCAGTTCATGGCAGCTGAGAAGCAAAGCAGAAGAGCACCAAAGAGGAAGGATCCAGGGAAGTATGTAGTAGCCAAGGTCATGCCTCCATGACCCTCCCAGACAAACCCAAAAGTTGATTTACTAATTTCCCGGGTATTTCTTAACCATGTCAAGTTGATATATTATAATTAGCAGGTATAATAATCGTGACTGATTTTTATTCTGAGGCCCATAATGTTTATCTTTTGTGGTTTTTTTCCTGAACAGGACTTTCTAATAGTAAGCCAAGTGTGATCTCCTTATTGGAGCAGAGAATAGAGCCCTGGATAGTTCTTAGGAAGGAGGGGAAAGACCGTTATCCAGGTGAGTGATAATGCGTCCTTGGGGAGACCACAGCAGGCTGTCACCCAGCCAACATGTTGAGAAGGCAACACTTCTAAGATGCTGATAGCAAAGCTCTGTACTAACCAAAGGCCTGAGGTATGGAGAAGAAAGTGAAGACATTTTGGCACAAGGCTCCAAATTATTATTCCACTTAGCACCATCGTACTACTCTTGTGTCATAGTTCCCTATTATTTCAGAGAAGAAAGACCTTCTTTTTTTCTATGGTAAGCATTTTGTCTTCACTTTGGGTCCAGTTTTCTCCTTTTAAAAATAATTTTATTGAGATACAATTTCCATATCATGTAATTCATCGATTAAAAGTGTGGAATTGCTATATTGTACTTTTGCTATATTGTACTCACAATATTTTCATCACGTCAGAATAAAACACCATACTCATTAGAATTCACTTAATTTGCTTTTTTGTGACATTTTGTATTAGTAACTGCATACCATACAATTTATGACTGGCTTTTTTCACTTAGAAAACTGTTTTCAATGTTCATGTGTATGTACCATATACCGGTACCTTATTCTTTCATGTTGTCAGATAGCATTGCCTGATGTGAATAAACCACACTTTGTTTAGTAATTCATCAATTGGTAGACATTTGATTGTTTCTACCTTTAGGCTACCGACTAATGATGCTGTGAGCATTTGTAAACAGGTTCCCTTCTTTTCTTAGTGTATTGAGTGTTTTGTGATAAAAAGGTTTTAAATTACCTTTTTAATTTTTTTTATTTCACTATATCTACTAAAACACTCTATAGTTTTTGTTCTTTGTTCTGGTAGTAAAATGCATTGAAAACATTTTGGGTGTTAAACTTAATTTGCCTTTCTGAGACACATTCCATCTGGTTATAACATATAATTCTTTCTCTATGCTGATGGGTTGGTTTGGTTTTATATTTTTTGGACTTTTACCACTATACTGGTCTGTATCAGTGGTGGCAAACCTATGGCACATGTGCTGAAGTGGGCTATTCATATCATTGAAAGCTCTAAAAGGTTTGCTACTGTTCTATAGTTTTCTCATGATGTCTTTGCTTTTATATCAAGATAATACTAACCTCAGAATTAGTTTAGAAATATTCCATCTTCTTGGGTCTATGGAAATTTTTTGGAGAATCTGTATTAAGTTTTCTTTAAATATTTGGTAGAATTCAAAATGAGGTCACCTGAGTCTTAGCTTTTCTTTGTGAGAAAATTTCTTATTAAAATTTAGTCTGTGGGGCTGGGGATTTGGCTCAACGGTTTAAGTGCTTGCCTGGCAAGCGTGAGGTTGTGAGTTCAATCCCTGGTACAAAAAAAAAAAAAAAAAACTATTAGGAAAATGTAGTCTGTTTGTTACAGATTTATTTGAATGTTCTACTTTTTGAATCAGTTTTAGTAGTTTTGTGTCTCTTTAGGGATTTGTCCATTTATCTAATTGTCCAGTATAATTGCTCTTAGTCCCTTATAATTAATTTTATTTCTGTAAAATCAATATCTCTTCTTTTGTTCTTGATCAGTATCTCTTCTTTTGTTCTTCATTTTAGTATTTTGAATTTTCTGTCCTTTTTTTCTTTGGTCAATCTAACCAACTTTGTTGATTTTTTTTTCAGAGACCAAAGTATGATCACATTGATTTTCTTCATTCTTTTTCTGCTCATTATTTTTTTCATCTCTGTTGTGATACTTAGGATTTCTCTCCTCTTGACAGCTTAGAATTTTTCCCATTCTGCCTATCTTATATTTCCTAGGTGATACATAACTAAGTTTGGCACATAGTGATGTGGAACAAACACCACATTTTTTAGACAGGCTTGTGATTAGGTCTGACTATACCTGTTGCTTGGAAGGTGACCACTTATGTGCCATCCATCATCATAACAGATGTCAAGCCTGATACTGAGTAAATCTGACTTCCCACAGCCCTAACTTCCCTATTTACATGAAAATGAGAGTATGAAAATAAGATAAACTTTATGGTCACAGGCAGTGGTAATCTGGGTGTCTGTAATACATGACTAAGCCTGTACATCTCAAGCCCTGTTGCTTCTTGCTGGTACTCAGTTCATCAAACCCATGTGCTCTTTAGAGCCTTTGCATCTTATGTCCTCTCTAAGCTGTACATTTCCCTTTAATCTATGTTTATGTTATTTAACACTAATTGAACAATGTCCTGAGGCCTGGATATATCATGGTGAGTGAAATAAGTGACTTATATGCTAATTATAGGTCACTTTGTGAGATATTAAATTAACTGAAGAACAAATAAGTATGTAGTTAAATATTTGAGAAAAAAGATTATGAGCACAAAGAACAGGGTGCCTAACAGAAAATTAAGATATTTAGAATGGGAAAACTGATTATGCAGAGATTCTTAAACAGAGCCTCAAGAGAGATGTGTATTGTCTGGAAGGTTCTAAAATGAGAGTGACTGTTATGAAACAGGAGCTCAATGTAGTGGGTAAACGGAAAGTGAACTGGAGTGATAAAGAAGCAGTCTTTGGAGAACAGAAGTTTTGCAGTCTGGTAAGATATTTTGAATTTCATTGTAAATGCAGAGGAAAGGCACTATATTAAAACTGATTCATACCTTGAATGGACTCAGAGTCATTGAGGGAGAGTAGCAAAAAAATCAGTAGATATTCATCAAGCAAATACTTACTATCCACAAAGACTCAGGAAGTGTCAGACAATATAAAAATAAACAAGTTAAAGTATATCATAATCCATTGAACTTAGAAGTGAAGTACAGTGGTGTCTAGACAATGGATTGATGAATGGCTAAAGGGATAGATAGATACAAAATAAGGCGAATAGAGCCAAATAAGTCTCCCTAGTGGGAACATGAACATCGACTGTCCAATTTTTACTTTGTTATGTATGTTTGAAATTTTTCATAATATTGTAAAATAGATAAGATGACACATGCAGATAGTGCTCTACAGAAACATAGGGTAAGTATATGAAGAGGGATTCTGTTCTTCGTGGGATGATCCAGTAAGTTGGCTGTGAATAGAGATGAGGTAAAGTAATTGAATGAGCCTTAGAGATATTTTAGGGAAGAGATTCTGAAGGAGAGATGTGCATGGCAAACTTAAAAACATTTGATTGGTCAGGAAGCTGGCACAGAAGTCAGCTAAGGAGAGATGATAACTCATAAGGTAAGAAAGAAATAGTAGAAGAGATGTTTGTGGAAAGCCCATCAACCACGTAAGGACTTTGACTCATACCTTGAATGAGAAAGAAATCTAGTCAAGGACTTTGAACCGAAGAATAATATCTGGTTTACCTTAACAGGAACTCTGTAGTTACTGTGTTGGGTGTGGGATATTAGGAGGGAAACAGAGGTAATTAGGATTTGGACAAAATGGTAAAGATGCAAGTAGGGAAAGGTCAAACTGTGGGTATATTGTGAGTCTAGAGTTGAGAAGATTTGCTATTAAATATGTCTTACTCTTTCAGATTTTCATTTACTCAGTCATGGTTGATTCCTAAACATTATATTTTGAACCAGTTTCTCATTTGATTCTGATTCTTATCAGATGGAAAAAACTACTACCTTCACCTCATTTTCTCTATTTTCACTCCTCCTCTCTTTTTTTTCCCTCCAAATTGCAATGTAGTATTGAGTTGTTTTTTTAACTGTCATTCTACCTTAGAACTTTCCTTTCTCCTGAAATGTGAAAATAAGGCCTGCTTTCTTTCTTATTATCTTACAGATTGGGAATGCAGAAGAAAAACTAAGAATTTACCTTTGGAGAAGCAACAGTATGAAATTAAATCATTGCAACAGGGTACAGCAAAAATACTTACATGCTGCAACCTTGAGTGTGCTATGATCAGAGGTAGCAAATACCAGTTGGAAAAACAACAGGGGCATCAGGAGGGACAATTTAGAGGAGCCATAATTACCTCTACTCAGGGCACATCCCAGAGAGACCTTCATAGAATTAACACTGGAGAGAGATCCTGTGAAAGCAAGAAATCTAAGAAAGACTTTGAGTGCCAATCACATTCTATTCAACATAAGGAAAAGGATTCTGAATGTGGAGAATGTCAGAAAATATTTAACAGTAGGTCGGACATGATTAAACATCAGAAACTTCATGAAAGCAAAAACAAGAATGAAAATAAGAAATGTTCCCCTAATCGTGACTCTGAAAATACTCAGGCTAAAAGCATTCATTCTGGTGAGAAGATGCATCAGTGTAAGGAATGTGGGAAAGCCTTTCATTCTACTTCCCAACTTAGCAAACATCAAAAGATGCATGTAGGTGAGAAACCTTACAAATGTAAGGAGTGTGAGAAGGCTTTTCGATCAACTGCACAACTTAATCTTCATCAGAGAATTCATACTGATGAGAAGTTCTTTGAATGTAAGGAATGTGGAAAAGCCTTTACCCGCCCATCACACCTTTTTCGCCATCAGAGAATCCATACTGGTGAGAAACCCCATAAATGTAAGGAATGTGGGAAAGCTTTTCGCTATGACACACAGCTTAGTCTTCATCAGATAATTCATACTGGCGAGAGACGCTATGAATGTAAGGAGTGTGGGAAGGTATATAGTTGTGCCTCACAACTAAGTCTGCACCAAAGGGTTCACACTGGTGAGAAGCCCCATAAATGTAAGGAATGTGGGAAAGGCTTTATCTCTGATTCACACCTGCTTCGACATCAAAGTGTTCATACTGGAGAGAAACCCTACAAATGTAAAGAATGTGGGAAGGCCTTCCGTCGTGGCTCAGAACTTACTCGACATCAGAGAGCTCATGCTGGTGAGAAACCCTATAAATGTGGGGAATGTGAAATGGCCTTTACTTGTAGCACAGAACTTGTTAGACATCAGAAAGTCCACACTGGTGAGAGACCCCATAAGTGCAAGGAATGTGGGAAAGCTTTTATTCGAAGATCTGAACTTACTTATCATCAGAGAAGCCATAGTGGTGAGAAACCCTACAAATGCAAGGAATGTGGCAAGTCCTTTGGTCGTGGCTCAGAACTTAATCGACACCAGAAAATTCACACTGGTGAGAAACCCTATGAATGTAAGGAATGTGGGAAAGCCTTTGTTCGTGGCTCACACCTTAGTCAACATCAAAGAATCCATTCAGGACAGAGGAGTGAATGATAAAATGTGCAAAAGCTCAGGATTTGATTGAATCATAAAATTCATAGCAGTTTTTTTTTAAAAGCAATGATTATGAGGAATGTGGAAAAAGCATTTGAGGTTAACAATTTACTGAGCATCAGAATTTGTACTATGGATGCAAGGGTCTTATTTATAGACCAGAAATGGTCTAATACTAGTTACTAATGAGAAATATTATAAATATTAGAAATTCAGAAGGGTTTGTTTCAGTTTTATTAGACATCAGAGTTCAACTAGTAAAAAACTGGAAAATTCCACAAATGTAAGGAAAGTAGGATGCCTTTTTGGTGGCTCTAAACAAGTCAAGCTCAGGAAATTCATCACGGAGAGAAGCTCTAGAGGACAGTGAATGTGCCAGAGAAATAAACCGTTGAACCTTTCTCAATATCAGGGTTATTAGCGCTTAGAGGTACTCAAAGGATTCCTAGCAGTAATGCCATATTGGGGTAGCAGTTTGCATTAGTAAGCTACTCGACTGATAATTCATACTGGAGAAAGGTTACATTAGTGCCCAAGATCCAGCATATTCTTCCATCCCACTCAAAGTTTGTTATGTATGTGCGAGCTAATTCTATAAAATTAACTTGAGCCAAGTCAGTGTAGAAAAGGATTTAACCAGAGTTTATTTTTAACTGGCCCTCATCAAGGTTAAGGGCAAGCTGGGCATGGTGGCATAGCTGTAATCCTAGCACTTAGGAGGCTGAGGCAGGAGGATCATTGTGAGTTCAAGTCCAGCCTGGGCAACAAAGTGAGCTCAAGGCCATCTTGAACAGCATAGTGAGACCCTGTCTCAAAAAGACAAAAAGAAAAAAGATTAAGAACAAGTTAACTGTATCTACGTTTTGTTATTTACAAGTTAGCACCATATTGCTTACTTATATCCTTCAGAAGTGTCCAGGTAATACTGAAAGCATGCTAAATGACAGCTACTTCTATTGTTTTTCTTTGTTTACATAATTGTATTTTTTTAGAGACCATACAATAGGAAGGCCTTTTATGTCCATTGACTAGAAGAACATTTTCTTTTTCTTTGCCAAATGTTAGGTAATTATGTTAGGTAAAGATTTAAAGCCTTCATTCATAGTTTCCCTTTCTACCCCATAAAGGAATTCATAATTCTCTCAGTAGGACAAAGGTAGGTTGCTCTAACAGTAGGAAGATATAGATGATTTATTAAAACCTTCCAAAAAAACAGAATCCATGCTATAATCTCTGACTTCTGTTGTAGAGGATTAGATAACAACAAAGACTTAGCCAAAAGCCATGTCTCTTCTAGGAAATTTTAAAAATACCAGTATATATTATTTTATATTCAAAAGGAAATTAAGACAAATTAACATTAGGAATGACAAAAATAAAACACTACATGTTGAAATTTATAGAATATGAATAAGTTATACTCGCAGGAAAATCAGTAGTGTAGAAAACAGACATAATAAGGGTTAGGAGTTATCCTGGCTTCATTCTACCTGGTACACTACCTATTCCTCAGTAAAGTGTTTTGCAAATTTTTAATACAGGAGTGAACCCATGCTAGGGAAGCACTCAACCACAAAGCTACTTCCCAATCCCTTTTTTATTTTGAGACAGGGTTTTTCTGTGTTGCCTCGGCTGGCCTGGAACTTGTGATCCTCCTACTTCAGCCTGCCAAGTAACTGAGACTACAGGCATGGGCCACTGTACCCAGTATAAGTAAATGTTTTTTCAAAGGAATGGGAGAATAAATGAATAGATATCTTCAACTCCAGTATATGGAGAATCTCTAATGAAATAAATGCAAAGCAAAACCAAAACATTGAAATCTTTTTCTGGAATAAAGATTACATCATCTAATAAAAAAAGGAAGTGGACATTTGAGACAGATAAGTCTATATTGAATTAGCAGATATGTTCTCTTTTTGCTTGGATCACCTGCCACTACCTATAAAGGCCAAGTGTTTGTTCTCCTACCTTCCTTTGCATCTAATCATATGTATAATGCTCCTGGACACTGCAAATGGATAGGATAAGATAGGATAGGATAGGTCTGCAAATGAACTTCAGTTAAATTCTTTCATAACAAAATACAAGGAAATGGTCTTAACTGTAGGATGCATGTCAATATGGCTTTGTGGTAGATGAACTTGTGGCCAGTTTGCAATGAGAGAATCAAGAAGCTGAGATTGGCACAAGGGCTAGATTAAATTAGTACTTGTGTGCTTGACCTTGTGGGTCTGATGAAACAATTCAGAAGCGCCTTTTCCTAGGACTTCAGTGAAATGAGAAGCTCTATTCATGTGTTATAGGTTTATACTTAGCTTCTTAACAGTCCTGGAAATTTGTCATTTAAAAATGTATTTTCATATACATGCACATATTTATTCAATTTTAGTAAGGTAAAAATGTTTACTCAGTTCTTATACTGTATTAGACATATAAATGCACTATTTTCTTAAACGCACTATTTTCTAAAATAGTATTTATATATATTTTCAACTTTGATATAGTAAAATACTTGTTTATATTCAGTGTATGTTTATATCCTGCTTTTTATAATATATATGAATTCCTGGAAAAGTGTTATTTTCCTAACGAAGTAAGAACCAAAAACTGAAAAGCTACACACCATGTAATTTCTTTAGTACCAAATTAGCTTACAGATAAAAATCTTTGAACTCTTCAAGATACTGTACAAAGAATTACCATAATGCATCTTAGCAAATTTGGAAAAGGACAGCATCCAAAATTAAATACCAGTTTTTTAAAAATAATCCATTATACTGATAATGTGTGAGTAATCCAATTAAAATAGCAAGTCAAATCTAGCAGCTTTTGAAAAAACATGATAGATTATCCATCATACTCATGAACTTACCTGTCCAATTGTTAAAGAATGTAATACATACAGGGTTGACACATTGGAAACTAGACACTACAAAATACTACCCTCTACAAGTAATAGCTGAGAACTATATAACAAATGTCAGTTGCTGTGGAGTCACTGCAATTGTGCATCTGATCATACTTCATGGTCTATTGACACATGACATTTAGAATAATCACCACCCAATGGATTCCACTTCTGCCCCACAGTATTTAAAAATGCATAATTAAGTAAGTTAAGTATATATAAAACATTGTGTGATGAAAATCAGTCCTAGCTAAGTAGTCAACTCATTGGAGGACAATGTATAACAAAAATTTAAGCATCTTTTAAAAGACAAATGATTACTAGATTTTATCTGCACTGGTATATTAATTCCTTAAATCTGTTCTCAAAAAAAATTTTTTTGAGTACCAGGGATCAAACTCACGAACTTACACTTGCCAGGCAGGCTTAAGCCACTGAGCTAAATCCCCGGCCCTTATTCTCAAAATTTTTAAGTACTGTAAGAGAAGAATTTGTACCCTTAGAATCTAGAATTAATGAAAGCAGACAAAAATAGGTAGTATAATATCACTACCATTTCAACACTTTCAGAATTATAAAAATGTTGAGATCTTTTTCATTTTCTGCACATATATACTTGTGTTTTTGAGTTGAGAATTCTCTTGCAAGTTTACATGTCATGTTTTACCAGAAAATATAAGTATTCAAAGACTTTTAATTTTAATAGAACCATATACACACTCCATTCTTTTCTCCATACTCTGGAAGCACACCCACATCTGGATTTGTTCTTGTTCCATCCTGAGGTGAAGGAGTCATTTGAATGAGATGGTGCAGGTACTTATTAAAGTGCAGCTTCCTTTCCTCATGTTGTAACATACCTTGGGTATTCATCCTCATCAATACCTACAAAGCTAACTATTGGCCTCTTATATGATAGAGACAAACAATGACATGCCACAGCCCTCACAACCACTAGGGTTCTATGAGGGGGGAACGGGAGATCAAGAAAGAACTAGATACATAATAAAAGGAAAACTGGGGCTGGGTGGGACCTGACTGTGATGGAGAGGCAGCAACAACCCAGCATGGTCTGTGTCTTTATTTATACACAGTAAAAATGGGGAAGTGTGTAAGGGCTAAAAGTGCCAGGTCTCAGTGTTTTGCTGAGAACACTGAAAGTGAAACATTCTTAGAGCTATCTGTGCTGTAGTTCACAGGGAGGATTACCACGACCAGACACCTGCTAGACTGGCTTTGGTCGTTCCAACAACTTGTTCACATGGCTTGCCTCTGGTGCTCTGTGTTCTTGGGACTGGCCTTGCTCTAGTCTGGAATGTGTGGTTGATCTCTCGCTTAGTCACTCCTCACAGTGATACATGCAGCCTGTTCTAGTAATGAAAGTTCAGTATTGATATTTTACAAATCATTATACTTGACAGTATTACTGCACACATACTGTTGAGTGTTGGTGCTTTTATTTCTGTGGGCTATCAGTTAAATTCCTTACCTTATCAATGTACTGTATTTAAATTGTAATAGTTGGTGCCTTATCTTTGAAACTTGCTGCTAATCTCATCAGAAAAGTATGTTTATTTCCTGTTTCAACCAGGACTGAACTATTTTTAAGTTGAGTAAAGAAACAAATGCACTTTCAATCTGCATATTCCTAGATGCCAAAAAGTAGTGAAGTTGAGCATCTGCCATGCTAAAGTTTGTTTGTATTTTGTCACTGTGAACAATTTTTATGTTTCCTTTTTTAAAATTGGAATCATTTCTTAAAAAGGAGTTTGTAGAAAGTTGACTGAAATTATATTACCACATGACTTTATTTTCTTAGTGTATCGTGTATCCTTTGCCTCTTTTTTAATAGTTTTGGGGACAGAATACTGGGCCTTTGCACTAAGCTACTTCCCCTATGCATCCTAAGCCTATTTTTATTTTTATTTTGAGACAGGATCTCACTAAACCACCAGACTGTCCAGGGTGCGCTAGAGCTCTGAAATCCACTTCCCTTTGTCTCCAAAGTTCTGAGGTTACTGGCATGCACTATACCTATAAGGCAATTTTTAGCCTTTGTCTCTATAGCAAAAGGAGTTAACAAATATTTTACCATTTTAATGGCCAGATTACATATTTCAAGCTTTGTGGCCATACACTGTCTTTTAGTGCAGAAGCATATAATATATAAAACAATAATTTTCAACCAAGGGAAGTTTTGCTTTCTTGACTTATACCTCCAGTAAACATTTGGCAGTAACCAGAGAGGTTGGGGAGTTGCTGCTTGTCTAGAAATCTTGATCTATTCAGTATCTTATAATACTGTACAGCTCCCTACAATAAAATTATCTGGTCCAGTTCTAAGGTTGAGAAATCCTGACCTAAAAGCAGAGGGTACAGATCTGTTCCAATAAGTCTTTCATTATAGATATCTGGCCATGTTTGGACTGTAGACTGTAGTTTGCTCACTTCGTTTTTATTTTTTATTTTTTGTCTTTTTGAGACAGGGTCTCACTACGCAATTCAGGCTGGCCTTGAGCTCACATTGTAGCTCAGGTTGTTCTCAAACTTGCAACAATCCTCTTGCCTCAGCCTCCCAAGTGCTGTGATTACAGGCATGGACCACCATGCCTGGCTCTTCACTTCTGTTTTAAATATCTTTTCTCTATATGCTACTTCTCTGGTTTTATTCTTGAATTATCTCTTCCATGCCAATATTTTTCCAGATTTTATTCTATTTTATACTTTTAATTTTTCTGAACTATACATAGTATTATCTCTGTCATTACTCCCTACTAATTGAACATATTATTTTTCTTTTTTGGTTAAAATTTTGTAAAATAAATAAATGGTTTCAGAAAATAGATGAAATCTTTTCTTTTTCTTTCTGGAGTCCTTCACCTTTTGTCTTCAGAGATAATAACTTGGTGCATTTCATATCTGTATAACAGGTAGTTAGATGAACTTACGTATAACACAGTATTGTGGATTTTAAAGTAACACAGATGGCAATACATCACTGTGTAATGTCTGCCAATATAAGATTGAAAAGTACTAGTCTAGGTGGTCTGCCAAGCCGCGGCCACCCCAGGGCGGGGAAACCAGAAGCAAGAGCGTCTCCTGAGATCCGCGCCATGCTGGAACTTAGGGCGCTGAGCCAACCAGTAAGCAGCCTGCTGCCTACCGGGGCGCGGGCTTAGAACCAAAAATACCACATCTCCCCCCCC
>PVJX010035812.1:0-17973 GCA_004027295.1 Dolichotis patagonum | reverse complement strand
ATGAGATTTGATAAGAGTATATAAGACTTTATGGTAAGCATGAGGCCCCATCTCATAGCTTCGAAGTCTTTCAAAGTTTTCAATCATCAGTTGGAATGGTGTTATCCTGTTTTGTTTGACTATATCATACGTGATGATATGAACAGCTTTTTTGAAGAAAACATTATGACAGCTATTGCTGATTTAATATTATCCTTCTCAGAAGTCCTACCATGCTTTTTTTGTTCTACTACCGTTGGTTCTATCTACCACATTGTGTCTTATTGGAATTTGAATATGTGTGATAGTTCAAACAAATTTTTTTCTTTTTTATCAAAAATGAGATATTATAATACCCATTGATCATTTTCTGTTATTCGGTTCAGAAAGCCCTGTAATTCTTTCACTCTATGCGTGGCTTTATACTATTGTGTTATGTTTGATATTATTGTAATTGAAACTATGCTCCACTATAGCAGAGTAAGAGATATAGTGTTAGCTACTGTTGATGTCCAGTTGACTTAATGTAAAGTACTGTGTTGCCTATGTTGTCCTGTTCTGATCTGCTCTGTACTGCCCCCTTTTGTTTTATTCTTTTAAATTAAAAAAAAAGAGCTAAAAAAAAAAGAAAATCTCTACTCACATAGAGAGGAAAACACAAAGGTAATATACAGATTTCTAGAAACATATGAACTACCAAAGCTCTACCAAGAAGATATAGCAATTTTGAATAACCCAATATTAGCTATTGAAATTGAAAATGTAATTTAAAAAACTTACTAACAAAGAAAAGCCCAGGTCCTGATGGATTCAGGGCTGAATTCTACAAGAAATTTAGAGAAGATTTGATGTCAATACTCCTTAAATTCTTCAATGAAATTGAAAAGAAAGCAATCCTCCCTAAATCATTCCTGAAGGCAAGTATTACTTTCATACCAAAACCAGAGAAAGACCCAACCAAAAAGGAGAACTATAGGCTAATCTCAATAATGAACACTGATGCAAAGATTCTCAATAAAATACTGGCAAATAGAATGCAGCAAGTCATCAAAAAGATTATACATCATGACCAAGTAGGGTTCATTCCAGGAATGCAGGGATGGTTTCAATAAATGTGATACACCATATCACACAGAGCCAAAAACAAAAACCACATGATCATCTCAATAGATGCAGAAAAAGCTTTCAATAAAGTCCAACACATGTTCGTGATAAAAACCCATCAGAAACTTGGAATACACAGTGTCTACCTACCTCAACCTTATAAAGGCCATCTATAACAAACCAATGGAACAGATTAAAAGATGCAAGTATAAGTACAAAGACACTCAGCCACCTGATATTTGACAGGGGCTAAACATGGAGGAAGGATAGCCTCTTTAATAAATGGTGTTGGAAAAATTGGCTCTCCACATGCAGAAGACTGAAACTAGATCCATGCCTATCACCATGCACAAAGCTAAAGTCTAAATGAATCAAAGACCTAAACATTAAAACAGAAACACTAAATCTACTGGAAGATAAGGTAGGTAGAAGTCTTGGAGACATGGGGGTAGGCAGAGAATTCATGAACAAAATGCAAACAGCACGGGAAACTCTTCAGATAATCAACAACTGGGATCTCATATTATTGAAAAGTTTCTGCACTTCAAAAGAAATCACCATCAGAGTGAAAAGAAAACCCACAGAATGGGAAAGAATTTTAGCCAGCAACCCCTTAGACAAAGGACTTATATCAAGAACATATAAAGAATTGAAAAACATCAACCCTCCCAAATTCAAAGACCCTCTCCAAAAGTGGTAATCTGAGATGAACACACAGTTCTCAGTTAAAGATATACAAATGGCAAATAAATACATGAAGAAATGTTCACCATCACTGGTCATTCAAGAAATGCAAATTAAAACAACATTGAGATTTCACCTCACCCCTGAAAGAATAGCTGCCATCAAGAAATCAACTGATAACAAATGTTGGTGAGGCTGCAGAGGGAAAAAGGAACACTGCTCCACTGTTGGTGGGAGTGTAGACTGGTATAGCCACTATGGAAATCAGTATGGAGAATTCTCAGAAGACTAGGATTGGAAGTTCCACTCAACCCAGCTCTTCTCCTCCTGGGTATTTTCCCAGAAAAACTGAAAAGTTCATATCACAGTCACATATGTGTGCCCATGTTCATAGAAGCACAATTTGTAATAGCTAAACCTTGGAAACAACCAAGATGCCCATCAACCGCAGAATGGATGAAAAAGATGTAGTATTTTTATACAATGAATATTACTCAGCTATAAAAAGGATGATCTTGAAGCCTTCATAGGTAAATGGAGACAACTTGAGACTGTCCTCATTAGTGAAATAAATAAGAATCATATTTATAAATATCACATTGTGTCTCTAGTGTAAAAAGTAATAAGAACTGTAGGAGTAATAAAACCCAAAATGCATAATTGCTACTGTAAAAAAGAGAGGAAAAGAAAGTGTTCTAAAGGATAGAATTGCATGTTATGTTCAAGTGTGTAAGATGGAAGGCCATATTACTGTTTTTGTTAGATCATAGAGCAGAACTGTTAACAGTCTCAATGTTTGAATGTGTACTTTGTATGGTTTAATTTTGTAACTTGAACAACTATTTCCAAGAAGACAGTTTGTAATTTATCAAGTAATGATTTCTTAGGGGTTTTTTTTTGTTATTTTCTTTTTTTGAATTCTGTATTGTTGCTATCCTTTTTTGTTTTGTTTTGTTTTTCTCTTTAAATAAAATTTTAAAAAATAAAAAATAAAATGTGACAAGGGCCATGCAAAAAGCTTTCTATGCATTATCTAATTAAATGTTGATAAAACCCCTCCAAGATAAATAATGTTATTATCCCCATTATACAAATAAACTAAAACACAAAAAGAGGAAGTGACTTGTCTAAGGTCACCCTCCGATAGTATTTGAACCCAAGGGGGTTTATCTACTACCCTACTTAGCCTTTTTCTGGTTAAATACTAATAAATTCAAAAATACATATCCAACAAGTGTAATTTTTTCTTAAGAACACATTAAACCTTTATTTGGTTCCCTTAATGAGACCAATATGATGAAGGAGCAATCTGAGTTCTGACAGTTTCATAATTTTTTTGTTCAGGGAACATCTTAATGAGCAAACTGTGTATAAACCCTATTTCAATGTTGTAGATGTTATATACCTACAGGATAGAAAACACAATGTTGTAAGATTAAAAACATGTATTAGCTTTAATATGTACAAGTAAGCATTGATAATTGAAGGTAGTGTCACTAATAACCATTTGTATTTTATTATATTAATATGTGCATGGCGATTGACCTAATAAAATTGAAAACTCAAAGCCAGGTATGGTAGTGCATGCCTATAATCCCAGGACTCAAGAGGCTGAGGCAGGAGGATCACCATAAGTTTAAGGCCAGCCTGGGCTACATAACAAGACCTTGTCTCGAAAACCAAATAGATAAATATATAAATAAATAAATAGATATATAATAAGTACAAATAGATATATAAATAGAGAGATATATAGATATCTAAAACAAATACATGATATATAAATAAATAGACAAGTCAGTAATGAGTATTCCTTTGCTGGGGAAAAAACATTCTTAAAAAATTCCCCACAAATATGATACCCAATGAGATATTTGTTTTCCAGACAAAATGTAAGTCTTGGAGAGAAACTAATACAGTTCAAACATTTGAAGATATCTGCTATTGCAAGAAAAATTCATTTTGTATTGCTTTAGATAGACTGAGCATCAAACTAAAACTGAAATACTAGATACTAGAAAATCAAGGATTTCAACTTAGAATAAAGACTTTCTAGTCTTTCTAGACTGTTTCTTATTAGTTATCTGGTCATTTTTTTAAATTTAGCACTGTCTCTGACCATAGAGATAGTTAAGCATAAGACTAGAAGGTCAGAGAGTAATTTAACATTGGCTGCTATTGAAATAGCTATTGAACTGGGTTAGACAACAATTCTAAGATGCTATGATGATAAAGGTTTTTCTCACGTCAATAGCTCTATGACCTGAGTTTGATCAAGAAATTTTTTGCATGTAACATTAAGCACAAAAAATGAAAGAAAAAGTAGATAACATGGGCTCCATGAAAATTATAAACTTTTGTGCATCAAAAGACAGTACTGAAAAACAAAAAGGCAACACACATTAGGAGATATTGGCAAATAATATCTGACAAGAGATTGATACCCACAATGCATTAATGCACAGTACATTAAAACTCAACAACAAAAAAACAAACAACCTGATTAAAAAGTGAGTAAAGGAAAAAAAGATGGCAGATCAGTAGATAGCAGGATACGGAGCCTTTCTTAGAGAGACAGCTCAGATGCCAGAATAGAACATCCTGGAGAGACCCAAACAGAGGGAGATGGATTCTCTCAATCCAGGAAGAAACTGAAGGGAAACAAGCTGCTCGAATATGAAGTCCCAGGGCTACCACTAGAGTAACTAAGATCGGCAAGCAGGGCACTCTGGCCAAGCCGCCTGAATTCGTGCCCAAGATCAACCTGAGCATCCAAACCCATGCTGATGCAATTGGCTTGAACAGCCCCAACTGTGGAGCTGAGCCACCCGGTGCCACTTGCCTGGAACTGGCCCTGCACGCGGCTCACCCAGAGGCGCCGTGGATTCATGCCACTGCACTGAAGTCGGAGGTCAGGGAGCCTGGCAGAGAGCTGAGCCAGAGCGGGACCGACATTAAACCACGGTGAGTGCTGGGAATAAGACCCTCCCACAGGAAAGAGGCAACCAACTGGACGACATGTTGGAGTCAGGCAGAAAGGCCCTACCTCAGTAAGGAAGTGGCTTCAGTTGGTTGCTACCCTCATAAAGCAGATTGGTGGGATCTGCTTGGCCTGGGTCGCACCCCTGGCTGGGACCCAGTGGGTCATCCCAAACCAATTCCCTAAGCGCAGCACGCCCTGACGCAGTGAAGGCCCACAAAAGTTGACTGGCCCAGAGGGGAGGAGCCAGCATACACTACCCCTGCCTGCACCTCAGTCTCTGAGAGTGGACTGGAGAGGGCAGAAACCCCTAGCCTGTGTGCTCTAGAAGAACCCTGACCAACAAGAAAAGGGGCTGGGAACTACACTATACACTTGTATGGAAGGAACCAAAAACATGACGAGAGAGAGAAATAAGAAAAATCCCCCGACCCTGAGAATATTGATCCAGGAGAGGTAAATACAAAAGAGATTGAGAGCAACAAACATGCAACATCAAACACGGCATCAGCGGACATAAAGAGATATCTTCGGGACCTCGTAAACAAGATCAAAACTGAAATATTAATTCAACTTAAACAAGAGATAAGTAGATTAATAAAAGAAAAGCTAAGCACCTCTCAAGAAGACACAGACAGAAGAATGGAGGAACACAAAAGGAGAGAAATGTTCAATGAAGAATATAAAGAAAACCTAGAATTCATGAAGCAGATTCAAAGGGATTACCAGGAAACTAAAAACTCCCTTGAAAGCTGGCAAAACCACTTGAGAGAAACTAAGGATAGTCTATCAAAACTTGAAGACAGGCTTGCAATGTATGATCATGAAAGGAAAGATCTCTTAAAAATAACAAAGGAACAGGCAGTAACAATACAAAGGCTAGAAGACAACAAGAGGATCTATAACCTAAGAATAAAACATGTGAATGAAGAAGCAGGAGTGAAAACAAAGGAATTTCACAGAAATTATGAGGAAAATTTCCCAAGCATAGAAAAAGGAAATGATATGCAGATGTATGAAGCATACAAAACTCCAGGCACCTACAACCAAAACAGAGCTACACCCAGACACAAGATCCCAGAAATTCAATATAAGAACAGAATATTAAAAGCCATCAGAGAAAAGAAACAGATCACCTATAAAGGAGAACCCATCAAAATCATGGCAGACTTCTCGACACAAACCATCAAATCAAGAAGAGCTTGGAAAGAAGTAATTCAAGCCCTGAAAGAAAATAACCTCCAGCCCAGATTGATGTATCCTGCAAAACCCTCTCTAGAAACTAATGGAGAAGCAAGATGCTTCCATGACAAAGAGGAATTGGGAGAATTTGTGACCACCAATCGAACCCTACAAAAAAATACTGAAGGACATTCTAGAGAGAGAGAAAAAGAATACGAGGATTTCAGGAACAGTAGCAGAGAGGCCTCAATGAATGGGAAAGACAGTGGAACTGAAGAGAAAAATAGACAACCAATGGCAGAAAAATAGAATAGCAGAAATGAGGCAGAGAAGATTGGCTGTAATCTCTAACATAGATGGCCTTGATATACTAACAAAAAGAAACACAGGCAGAGTAGATCAGGAGATAGGGTCCATCGAGGTGCTCTGTATAGAAAACATAATTAACCTGAAGAGGGTGTATGGACAGAAAGTCAAATATGAGAAAACAATACTCTATGTGACAGGGAACCAGACAGAAATGGAGGCAACTCAACCAGCACCTGCAGATAGGTTGAAAACACAGGATACTTTTGTGCAGTAGAGAACTAGTCAGCTATAACGAAGGAAAATCTTGAGACTTTTATAGGTAAAGCAATACAACTCGAGATCAAGCCCAGAAGTCAGAAGGTTCAGAACCAAGTAGGATAAATAGCAGGTTGCTCCCCCCAATCTAAAAACCAAGAGAGTTAGTGGGACCCAAAATATGCAGTGCACCCTATGGGAGTGAAAGAGGAGGAATTGTCTAAAAAAGGAAGGCAGAGGATATTGTTAATAGGGTAACAAGATTTAAAATCTGCATTATTCTCACCACTCTGCTTAGATGGATTATATGCTGTTCCAGTTTGTCTACTTACACTAGATTTGAGGACATAGTAAACTATCGCAAAAATAGCAGGACATAATATGGTAATCATCCTTAATTTCCTGTCAACTTAATCTGAAGCCCTGTATAACTTATACTGTCTTATTATGACTGATCTTATTTGAATCTGGTTTGTTAGATTGCTGTTTTGTATTGACTGATTTTATTCAAATCTGTTATGATTGATAGCATCAAGTCTAAGAGTATAGGCAACTACACTGAAGATGACAAGATTCACTAAGATACCCACTCTGGTTTGATTATTACCTGCTTTTGAAGTCTTATAATGTCTCCAATGCTTCATTTTTATTAAAGTTGTTATACACTGCTGAGACATCATAGTAACCATTGTAGATCACCTTGTATTGAGGTTATATATGACTTTTTGCTTCACGCTTTTCTAGGAATTGTTTTGTTTTGTCTTGCTTTGTTTTTCCCTCCAATACAGAAAGGATAGATATACATATAGAGACTCATGCATGTGTAGAGCTTATAAACAGTTTATGAGAACCAATTATATAACACATGATGAAATGGACTACTCTGAAGAAAAGGAGACACTAAAGTACCCAGTGCTGATTCCGTAACATCGTGATGTGAAATCCAGCAATATTAGCATTCTCTGTTCAGAGTGATTTTAGACTGTTTTGTTTTAAGGTCAACATACATGAAGGTATGGACAGCTGTTTTGAAGAGAATGAGAGACACTATGACAGCCATTCTCGGCTTCCCTATTGTCTGGTCTTGAAGACCTGAAACACCTTCCTCATCCTGTTCAGATCAGTTCCATACTATGTTGTTTTGTGTGAATTCCCTGTATGGACAACTATTTGGAAGAAAACAAGAGTCAATATGATAGATAGTGAATATCTTCGATTGTCTTGCTTTGAAATTTATGTCTCTTACATTGCTTTCTTGTGATCGCTTTGTTCTGTTTTGTTGTGTTTAATTTTACCCTTTTGATATAATTGCATGTATGTTTAAGTGTGTAAAATGGATGACCATGTTACTGTTTTTGTTAGATCATGGAGCTGAACTGTTAACAGTCTCAATGTTTGAATGTCTACTTTGCATGTTTTAATTTTGTAATTTGAACAACTATTTCCAAAATGTCAGTATGTAATTTATCAAGTAATGATTTCTTAGTGGTTTTTTTTGTTCTTTTCCTTTTTTCCTTGGAATTCTGTATTGTTACTATCCTTTATTCTGTTTTGTTTTGTTTTTCTCTTTAAACAAAATTTTTTAAAAATGAGTAAAGAATTTAAGTAAACATTTCTTGTATGTTTAAGTAAACATACAAGTGTCCAGCACGTACATAAAAAGCTGATGAATATCAGTAATAATTAGGGAAATGCAAAACAAAACTATAGTGAGATAACACCACAAATCCATTAGTATGGCTGCTCTCAGGGAAAAATAATACCAAGGGCAGGCAAGAATATGTGAACTATTCTTATGACTCTGAATAGTGTAGCCCTTGTGGAAAGCAGCAGGATAACTCTTCAAACAATTCAAAGTACAAGTAGCATTAGCTCGAGATTCAGCAGTTCTACTTCTTGGTATCTACCCAAAGGAAGGGTCTGGAAGAGATACGTGCCCACTCGTATTCAGAGTAACTTTAGTCACATTAAGTATAACTGAAAGCAAGCCAAGTGTCCATTATAGATAATCAGAGAAGCAAAATGTGATACCAAAATACAAGGGAATATTATTCAGCCTTTCAAAGAAGAAAATTCTGACACATTCTATAAATTGAAACTTGAGCACTTTATGCTAAGTGAAATTATACACTTAAAGACAGATAATATAAGACTCCTCCTGCATGAGGTAGTACTTAGATTACTCAAACCTGCGGGACAGTAGAATGCTAGTTTCCAGGGACTGTAGAGAAAAGGAATTCATAAGTCCAGAGTTTTAGTTCTGCAAAATGGAAAGAACTCTAGAGAGGCACTGTGATGTTTGTCACAGGGTACAAACACACCCAATGCCACTGAGCGGTGTGCTTAAAAACAGTGAAGATGACAAATTTTATGTTTTTTACAATAAAAAGTCAGGAGGAAAAAAAATGTGTTTCTTCCCAACTATATCCTAAGCAGTTTTATAAGAGCTTGAAAGCACAGTTTTCTTGCAGGTAAGGCCAGCAGGAAACACTGCACAATAATCGCAATCACCTGGCCTCCCTGCTGATGTGTTTAGTCTCTTTGAGTCCACTCAGAGATTATCACTTCAGGAAAATTACACATCGCCATTTCCTCCACTTTAGAAATGACAGTTTGTGTGATGCATGGAGCTTTGGAAAATGATATTGGCTGTTTGTCTATTATTTAGGAAATAATAAAAATAATAGTGATAATTATAGCTATGTGTGTGGAGTGAGTTCCACAACCCTGCAGTGCTAAAATGGATTCTTATTTCCTAAAATGAAGATACTTCTTATTTATTTAGAACCAGAAAGCAGCTGTGGACTTCATCTAGGTTCATTGCAGGCTAAGAACACAGGTAGCAGCCAAAACACCAGAAGATGAGCAATAACTCACTTCCACATGAACAGAAACTTTCCCTCCTGCCTCCTCTCCCCATGTTTCTTCTTTCTTAAATAACTATAGAGCTATAGCCTCACTGAATTCTTTGAACACCAAGACAAAATGTCTAAAAATGTCTAAAATCCGCAGTTGGATTTTCATCTTGTAGTATCTGGATGTTGAATACCATCATGCTCTTAATCTTTTTATTTATTTTTTTGTTAAGTTTATTGGTACAATTTAGAACTAGACAATGATCACATTCACCATGGGAAATTTGTACTTTACATGATATATCTTACTTCCTCTTTTTTTCCCAATTCCTTCTCCTCCCTTCAACTCATCTTCCCTCCTTGTTTACAAAGCTTTGTTTCCATTTTATCCTTCTTTTCTCATTTTTTCTTTTCCCTTGTTTCCTTTCCCCCTTTGCCCTGCCCCAGTCCCCTTTCCTTTTGAACAATTTCTTCCTATTTCACAATACCAAATATATATTTTGGTTCTTGTTTACAATTTCGATTTCTCATACCAGAGATACAATGCAGTATTTAACAATTATTTCATGTAAAAATATGGTCTCAAAGTCCACCCATTAAACTACAAATGTTTCAACTTTATCCTTCTTTATGGTTGAGTAGTACCTTACTGTATTTAAAAAAACATATCTTTTTATCCATTCATCAGCTGATGGGCATTTGGGTTGTTTCTAAGATTTAGCTATTATAAATTGTGTGGGTGCACATGTATTGCTGTGGTATGATGCTTTTAATTCTTTTGAGAAGGTATCAAAAAGTGGATAATGGGTAAAATGGAACTTCTGTTCCTGGTTTTCTAAGGAATCTCCACACTGATTTCTACAGTGGTTGCCCCACTCTACATTCCCAGCAACAATGGAGAAGGGTTCCTTTTCCCCACAGCCCCACCAGCATTTGTTATTGCCTCATTTCTTGATAATAACCATTCTTTCTGGAGTGAGATGAAATCTCAGCCCTGCTTTACTTTGCATCTTTCAAATGATCAGTGATGTTGAACATTTTTCCATTAATTTATTTCCCATTTGTATTTCTTCATCTAAGAAGTGTGTATTTATCTCAGATGCTCTTTTTTTGGATTGAGTCTTTAAATTTGGGTAAGTCAGACTTTTTTCAATTCTTTATATATTCTCACTATCAGTCCTTTGACTAAGAAACAACTGGCTAAGATTTTTTTCTCACTCTGTGGGTTGTCTTTTCACTCTGTTGGTGGTTTCTTTTGCAATGCAAAAGCTTTTTAATAAGATGAGGTCCAGGCCTGGGATTTAGCTCAGCAGTACAGCGCCTGCCTGGCAAGCGCAAGGTCATGAGTTCGATAAAACAATTTGACATACAAATCAGTGAGGAATATAAAACTAAAGTCAGTCAAAAAGAAAAAAGAAAAGAAATAAGATGAGGTCCCATTTGCTGATTCTTTGCAGTAACTCCCATACAGTCGGAGCTTTAATCATGGAGTCTTTGCCTACATCTATGTTTTCAAGTGTTCTATGTATTCTCTCTTGCAGAAGACTTAGTGTTTCTCTTTTAATATTTAAATTTTTGAATCATTTTGATTTTAATTTAGCACATGATGAGAGACATGGATCTAATTTTTGTCTTCAGCATGTGGAAAGTCCAGGTTTTTTTAGCACCATTTATTAAAGAGGCTGTCTTTCTTCCAGTGAAGGTGTTTGGTCCCTATGTCAAAGATAAGGTGGCTGAGTGTATTTGAAGTTGTTTCTGCATCTGCTAATCTGTTCCATTGACCCTCAGGTCTGGCTTGCTTTATTGTTGCTTTATTAGTTTTGTTTTTGCCAATGACATGTTGGGTTTTTTTTTTTTATCACAGTAGCTCTGTTGTATAATTTCAAGTCTGTGATTCTGATGCCCCATGTCTAGCTTTTGTTGCCCAGAACTGTTTTTGATACTTTAGGTCTCTTCTGGTTTCAAATTCATTTAGGGATGTTTTCTGTAGATATGTGAGGTATGCTGATGGTATGTTGATTGGGATTACATTAAACATGTTTAACAATTTTGGGACTATGGCCTTTTTACTATGTTGGTTCTTAATTATTATATTTCTGAGTATAGATTTATTTTGGTCATGACTGACTTTAGTTTTATATTCCTCACTGATTTGTATGTCAAATTGTTTTTTCGATGCTTGGGAAGTTTTCTACCATTACTTTTGTGAATAGGTTTTTTCATGTTGTTTGTGCTGACTCCAATCAATCCTATGTTGTTCTTCTTTGCATCATCTTGTAGCTGTTGGATTGTTTTTTCATTGCCCCTTGCTATCTTTAAAAGATCTTTCTTTTTATGATTACTAACCATGATGCTCATCTTTTAGGTCTGATATTTTATCTTTATTTTTATTCATTCAATTTTGCAAACTTTCAATGGAATTTTTAATTTCCTGGACATCTGCTTGAATCTGTTTCATGGATTCATTTTCTTTACTATGCTGGGCATTCATGGTTTTCATCATGTTCCTTAGCTCTTCTTTTTTTTTTTTTTAAATCTATGTCTTCTCTAGATTTGCACTGCAGTCAAGTCAGAAAAAGTCTGTGATCATCTAGGTCCAGTGCAGGCCAAGAACAGTGCAGGCTTGGACAGTGTCCTGTGGACAGCAAGGAGCTTCTGAAGCATTGTAAGCAGATGAATGGCATGATTAGTTTTTACATTTTAGGTAGTTAGTTTGGGCTGGGGTTTAGACAATGCCTTTAAGAAAGCAAGATTGGAAATATTAAGTCACTTGAGGGGCAATGGCTGCAGCTCAGAGAAGAAAGGATGAGAGTCTCAAGTAAGGCAGTGACAGAGGCATGACAAGCAGGGACAAACTGGGGGACTTTGGGGGATGTGGATAAAATCATCCAGATATATGGATGTACTGCAGGGATGAGGAAGAAGGATGACTTGTTCTTTAGAATTGTCCTCATTCTGGCCACTTCCTGGCTTGAGACCTGAATTTGTCTCCTAACTATCTTGTGCCTCAGTTTCCTTGTTTCCACAGCAGGAAAGTAATGAATGTGTTCACAGAGCAGTGCAGGTTGGACACATTAGTGAAAGAAAGCTGGGGCAGACATGCTGATGCAGACTCAGCCCTTCACTCTGAAGAGACTCTCCGCATAAATGGGAGAAAAACCACACAACCCAGGTCTTCTGCCTGCAGTCCTGTGCTGCTGCTCCAGACCATTTTGCTTCCCTCAGTCTCCAGGAGCAAGTGAGCACAGTATACTGCACTGTACAACACTCAACTATTTCACTTCTGTAAAGTCTGTGGGGATTGAGGTTCTCCAAACAAGGATCCCTACCAACCCAGTCATCGCAGTGGCATGCAGCCTTCCCTCAGTCACTCGCTCATAGCCAGAGATCTCAGGCCTCCCCAGGCTGCCCTGCTTGTATACCTGTCTCAAGTATCAGTATCTCAGTGTGGTCTTCCCAGTGAGAAGCAGACAATCAATGGTGCAGTCTCTGTGTGCAGCAGACTTCCTGCCTCTGCTCACATCTGTGGCATCCCATGTGGCAAGCCAGGGAGCAAATTGCAAGGTGAAACATGGCAGCAGGTGAGCATGGAAGCCGAGCACCTGGTGGAGAGACAGAGAGGGATACCAGAGCTGCTCAGCAGTATTCCCCACACATTATAATGAGCAAGATCCTGAAATAAAACAGCAGATGCATGTGGCTAGAATGGTTTTCTTTTAAAAAGAAAATGCTGCAACCAAAAGCCTTCACAAAATATCTACTGCTAGTGTGCCTAGGCAGGTGGTTCTCTGCATCAGTCTCCTTGTGAGGCTCAGTTTGGACCTGACTTTCTCAGTATCCGAACTGTGCACCAGCAGAGGCATTGATCTCATCTCAGCACTGGTGCCCTTGGTAACACAGGCTGTCATAAAAGAGATACGATAGAGCAAGGAATCTTGTAAACACTAAGACATCTAAAGACACCCAAGCATTTGCAGCAGACACCTCGAAAGGACTTTGCCCACTGAGGCACAAAACATCCAGCGAATTTTGACCACTGAGATTTACTAAGATTGTCCTTTGTCTTCTTTCAAGTGCTTAAAAAGCCTCTTTTTATCTTTTTGCCATCTGTCTGTCTATAACTAGGCACAATAAATTTCATGTCAAAAAATGTCTAAAATTATATAAACACACTTAGGATAGCTAAGATGATTGTGCTAAAAACTGTAAGTTCTTGGAACAAAATAGTTAACATTCAGAGGACTGGAACAATTGTTCATATTATTGTAGAGTGATCTGAGGAACTCTTGAAGATCATTATGTAAAATAATAACCCTAGTTTTGCTCATACCACTTTGTTTTGAAGACCTATATTATCAGTGTTCTGGGATCTTTGCTATTGTTGTTTATATGTCTTTTTAGTTTCAAATTTTTCTAGGAATTTGTTTGTTTTGTTTTGTTTTGTTTTTCCCTCTTATACAGAAGAGATAGGTATATAGGTAGAGACTCATGCATGCGTAGAACTTCTAAAAAGTTTATGAGAATCAATAATATAATGCACGATGAAATAAATAGCTACTTTGAAGAAAAAGAGACAGTAAGGTACCCAGCGCTGATTCCATAGCATCATGATGTGAAATCCAGCAATACTATTATTCTTTGTTCAGAGTGATATTAGTTTGTTTTGTATTGTTTAATTACAACATACGTGAAGGTATGGACAGCTGTTTTGAAGAGAGTGAGAGACACCATGGCAGCCATTGTTGGCTTCCTTATTGTCTGGTCCTGAAGACGTAAAATGCTGTCATCATCCTGTTCTGATCAGCTCTATACTATCTTTTTGTACGAATTCATTGTATGTGAAGATATGGACAACTATTTGGAAGAAAACAAGAGACAATGTGATAGACAGTGAAGATCTCCAGTTGTCTTGCTTTGAAATCTGTGTCTCTTACACTGTTATCATCTTTTTTTTCTGTTTTGTTATGTTTAATTTTACCCTCTTTAAAAATAAAATTAAAATAAAAATAAATTTCATGCCATGTTGCCGTCACACAAGCCTGGAGTTTTTGGCTGGTTCTCTGCCTCACACTGTTCCTTGCATCTGGTGTCAAAACCCGGGAGAAAGACAACCTCCCTCCAGAGGACTTTAAACTCTCTCAAACCTCCACCCCAGCTGAGACCACCTGGCCTCAGACCTTGGTTCCCACAGCTCCTGCCACATCTGCCATGTCAGATCTTACCAGGTATTTCAGGTAGCGTAAACAGCCCAGTTTCTCTCTACTTCATTATTCCTCCCTGCCAACCTTTTACTCCCCTCCACACAGTCAGAGAGAGGCTTACCCTGCTTTTTGTGTTATTGAATTCCAGTGCTGGTATTCAAAAGCACTCTGCATAGGCTGCTTCCCTTTAGCATCCGATCAACAGCAAAGATGTTTGCCTTGCTCAGTCACTCACATTTATGGCTTTTGGTCTCAACCACAGATGTCCACCAGAGATCTGGCCACTCTCCCACATCTCTTTCTGTATCCCAATAGGGAACTGTCCATCTTCCACCCACCCCGTTCATTCCCACGAGCCTGCCTCCTGTAGAGTCCCAAACCTCTCCATCTCTCTCCCAAGCCCATTGAGTGTTCTTTTACTGTAACATGGCATGGCTAAGCTTCCAGCTGGACAATGACTCTCAGTGACCAGAACATGATGCTTTTGATTTTTCCATTCTGCAAAATAACAAATAACAGGAGATTACAGTTTGCTTTTATTTCTTGATTGCTAAGTTATATTAGGTAAAGACAATTGTCATTCTTGTTTGTTGCTGTTTGTGCCTTTCATAAATCACTTTATGATGTTTCTTTGAAGGGACATTTTGCTCTTGTGGACAAGGTCTTATATTTCTATTTTACATATGCTACATTTAGACTTGTTTGAACTGTTGGACTTGTGACTGCTGTGATTTTTAATATTATTTTAGATAACACTAAGGAGAAATAATGTTACAGTGCCATCTAGTGGACTTTGATAAAATTCTGTAAAATGGGTCTTTTTATAAAACCTCATCTATATTCAGTTGGGGCTATTATTTGTCCCTTATGGAACACTAAAACCAAACAACGTTAACTCTGCCAGTTAGTAATTGCCTTCAGGGAAGCTGCTACTCTCAAAGCAGAGGAGAGGTCTCTCCAAGACCACCTGGAGAATCCCCATCAACACCAATGGCCAATGGAATGTTGAGAAGATGGTCAACTGGATTCCTTCCCAGAAACAAATCTCTGACTGCAGGAAATAAGTGAAAACTGAACAGGCAACTGAGAGGTCACGGCTGGGACACCTCTCCAGTGCACACAAAAAGGTCCCTCAGAGCTAGCTCTAGACAGCCCTGAATGAGAATTCAGCATCTCCACTGGATTCAGAATCTCCACTTCTCTATCATTCCCACCTTACTCCCCAAGGAAGGTGAAAGGCAACTATTTCAGTGATCATCAGGTATCCTCTGTCTCAGACTGACCATCAGAACCCTTTCTTAAGCCTCCATCACGGATTGAGCTACACACCTGGACTTTGCTGTCTCTACTAATAAGTTAAAAACCCTAATTTTTCTCCTCCTTTCCCTCCCATTTGTGCCCCTTTTCGTTTCCCTCCCATGCCGATTCCTCTCTGACTTTTCCCTCACTCAACTTCCTCCTGTCACTGCCTTTCAACTTGAGACACAGCCCCAGGGGCCCTCCCAGGAGTTCCAGTCACTCTGCCTGTATGCCAGTCCTGGGCTGGGAATCCCAGGCTGCCTGACTCCTGCACCAAACACCCCCATTCAGCATGCCCAGCCTAACTTGCCCAGAGCCCACTTGCCACTGTCACAACCCTGACAAAGTGGCATAGTCGGCCCATGGGCCACCATGGAAGTCAAGATCCAACAGGTGCTCAACACACAGTGAGACCACAATGCTTGAGCACACAGTGTAATATCGCACATGCACTGGAGCTCAGCCTAGGTAAGAAAAACACGAGCCTGCATGGAAAACCCTCTTGCCCCCCACTCGGACCCCCAAATACAGTGGGCCATGCCCCTCACCACACCTGCCATGGAGTCCCAGGCTATGACACCCCCTGCTGCCCTTCCCCTCCCTACTGCCACAATACTGTGGCTGCACAGCTCCACAAGTGAACTGACCCATACCCAGTCCAAACCCACCAAGGCTGCCCTCAAAGGGCTGCCCAACTGCAAAGCTCAGGCTACTGCTTCTCCCCTAACCTTTGGTCATACTTTCTCCCAACTCCCACTCACCACTCCACCACACACCCAGTCCAGACTACCTCTTTATCCTCCTATTCCTCCCACTCTGCCAGTGCACTTCCAGATCAACCAGCATCTGAGCTCTTTCTCTTCAGATTCTTAAAGCCCAAGTTTTTTCCCACACACCAAAGTTAACTTTAAATCCCTTGATTAAAAATGCCCTGAGGAGACAAGATGGTGGACTGGTAGGTAGCAGGAGAGAGACCCTCTCTGAGAGAGACAGCTCAAATGCCAGAATAAAACACCCTGGAGAAACCCAAACAGAGAGAGATGGACTCTCACAACACAGAAAGAAACTAAAGCGCAAAAACCCGCTCGAATAAGAGGTCCTGAGGCTACTATTAGTGAAGATAAGATCGGCGAGCACGGCATCCGCCTCGAGATGCCTGAATCCCGCCCGACCTGAACAAGCGATCCAAGCCAAAGCGACTGGCTTGAGCCGCCGGAGCCCGGAGCTGAACAGCCCAGCGTGCAGCTCGCCGGGACCGGCACTGCACATGACCCACCCAGAGGCACCGTGAATTCCCACCTCAGCCACGCTGAAGTCGGAGGTCGGACAGTCCAGCAGTTCTCGGGGACACGGTGAGTGATGAGAATAAGACCCTCCCACGGGAAAGGGGAAACCAGCTGGACGACATGTTGGATTTGGGCAGGACAGCCCTAACTCCATAAGGAAGTGGCTTCAGCTGGTTATTCCCCTCGCTGAGCGGATTGGTGGAATCTGCTTGAACTAGGCCGCGCCCCTGGCGGGGACCCAGTTACTTCCCTGAGATCAGTGCACACTGACGCAGTGAAGGCCTGCAAAGGTTGACTGGCCCCGAAGGGAGGAGCTAGCGCACACTGCCCGTGGATGAACTCTAATCTCTGATAACCTATTGAAGAGGGCTAAAGCTCCTAGCCTGCGCTCTCTAGAGGAGCCTTAACCAACAAGAAATGGGTCTGGGCATTACACTGTACACTTGTATGGAAGGAACCAAAAACATGACAAAAGGGAGAAATAAAAAACAACTCCCAGCCCCCAACCCTGAGAACATTGATCCAGGAGAGGTAAATACAAAACAGATTGAGGGCAGCAAAAATGCAACATCAAACACAGCGTTAGCGGACATAAAGAGATATCTTCAGGACCTCGTAAGCGGAACCAAAATTGAAATATTTAATTCAAATTAAACAAGAGATAAGTAGATTAATAAAAGAAGGGCTGGGCACCTCTCAAGAAGACACAGACAGAAGAATGGAGGAACACAAATGGAGAGAAAAATTTAATGAAGAATTCAGAAAAAACCTAGAATTTATGAAGCAGATTCAAAGGGATTATCAGGAAACTAAAGACTCGATAGAAAGCTGGCAAAACT